>LHUT01007546.1:0-10688 GCA_001412135.1 Silene latifolia subsp. alba | reverse complement strand
TACTTTTCATTATTTTAACTCTATTTCTTAATTTTCGTGCGATTTTCCAAATGCGACAGTTATTCGGAATAGGAGGGAGTATTACTTTATTAGACATCCACTTGCATTTCCTTGGTTTTTGTGCTAAATACAATAGATAACAAATGATCGAGACGGAGAGGGTATCTTTTATCGAGTTTACCATTTTCCGAACTCAAATCGTGTATGAATTTTAAGGATTAATTGTTGTATAATGTATGATTGTGTGTAGATTGTGCATCCAGCAAACTTATGCTTTAAGATCCCTGAGAATATGAGTTTGGAGGAAGGTGCAATGTGTGAGCCTTTGAGTGTAGGTGTGTATGGCTGTCGTCGAGCCAATGTTGGGGCTGAGACTACTGTACTGATCATTGGAGCAGGGCCCATTGGGCTTGTGACCTTGCTGTCTGCTCGCGCTTTTGGAGCTCCGAGAATTGTGGTGGCTGATGTTGATGACCATCGTCTCTCCGTTGCTAAAAGTCTTGGTGCTGATCAAATTGTCAAGGTTTCAATGAATAAAGAGGTAATTTAATTTAATTTAAAATTATATGAGACGGTTTTATTTGCGACTTCTGAATTTATCGTATTTTTCATGTTAGGATGTGGCCTCAGAGGTGGAGGAGATCAAGAAAGCAATGGCGAAGCCTATAGACGTAACGCTTGACTGTGCTGGGTTTGAGAAAACCGTGTCTACTGCCTTTGGTGCGACACGTAATGGAGGTAAAGTTTGTTTGATTGGGATGGGACATTGCAATATGACTGTGCCTCTCACCCCTGCAGCTTCAAGGTAATAATACACCAGTTCATATTAACTTTCGAGTATTTTAGGTGTACGATTTTATGAATATGTTTCTTCTGTTATTGTTGCAGGGAGGTAGATGTGCTAGGAGTGTTCCGATACAAGAATACATGGCCGCAGTGTATAGAATTTATTAGCAGTGGGAAGATTGATGTGAAGCCTCTGATAACTCACAGGTTCGGCTTCTCTCAAGAGGAGGTTGTCAAAGCTTTCGACACCAGTGCTCGTGGTGGGAGCGCGATTAAAGTCATGTTCAATCTCTAAGTCTCCTGAAGAACCCAAGCATCTCAGATTATTAGTCTGCATAGTTCAGTGTTAAAATGAATAATTTAGTTTGTTTTAGTTTCCTGTTTTTCATAGCAAGACATGTTTTTTTCATTTCCAGTACTTTATTAGGGTGTGATTAGTTAAGGTTAATAAAATCATATTTCAATCGACAGAGTATCGGTTTCTGCTATTGCTTTTCGAACAGTTTACATTGAATCAGAAGAATATTGGATTGCAAAAAAATAATTAGCATATTTCATATGCAAGTACTGAAAAAGTTGTACAGTACAGTATTAATGCATCTCAAATGCTGTATCAGTAGACCATACAGACATACAGTACTACAAAATGCAACTCACGCTTCTGTTGGCCGCTTTGCTGCGTGATTTCTTGCAAACAGTTCATTGCTGATCAATTGATAGCCATCACAGGAATTTGAGGCAATTCAAATCAACAAGCAGGTCTCTGTGATTACCGTGAATCTGAGGTGCTACCGGATTCTCCAGATTTCACCTGAGAGACGGTCCTTGATTAGTGTCTTCACACAAAACGATAACAACATAGCTGCTAAACCAGAAAGGCTCCCCCCTACGACAGTATAAAGGGGGTCTGATATGAGATATGACAAGTTTTAGGCGAGACTGTCCAATAGTTGGACCTAATACCGAACCTTAGTCCATTACAGGACTGTCTAAACACAAAATGAAGTAGTAGGGGTAACTGATTTATGTTTTTTACCTTACAAAAGATCCCTTGCTCTGCATTGGCATCATCATAAATGGTTCCCAGTGAATGTTTTGAGGTCAGTGTAAGAGGCTCTGCACAAAGACATGTCAGATTATATTTCGGTTGATGTACAAAGTCTTGTGTACAACGGTCTTACACGAAGTGTTGCAAAACCAGTTTTGCAGAACTGTATGGTCTACTGATAAATCATACGCGGTTATTTAGATAAATCATACGCGGTTTTACAAATTATTGTAAAACCACCTTACGCAAATATTCCTACCTTCAAATCTTTTGTGATGTCTAACCCAGCTTTGAGTGCACATCAATGTCTCCACCATTGTAGGATTGAGTCTGCTGCGCGTTGGACTCAAAATCGGGTCACCCAACACAAAAGCATTCTCAGAATCAACTGAATAAACTGGAATAGCAAGAATATCTTTTGCCATCTTCTGCAAGATTGGAAATCTGTTCTTCTTATTCTCCCACCAAGAAATGATTTCATTTGATTTCACAAACTCGTCTGATTCAAAATATAAGTCGAGTTCACATCTCTCACTCAACTTCCTCCTCTTTTTTCTCATATATGTGCTAAATGAATCACCCGAGCTGGTAGAGGACTTTTCTTCACCATCATCAACTGGTTCCAAAGGCATGGAACTCTTGTACTCATTATAGAGTTCATAGCAAATCTTGCGAATCCTTTCAAGTTCACTTTCAGCTTCATCCCCATATAGTTTTGGAAATAGGTTGTCCAACTCGAAAAACTGAAAGTATGGGTGGAACACAGAAGCTACTGCTAGGAAATCATGAGCTGCATGCCAGTACTTGTCAAACTTTTCCGACATTCTTAAAACCATCTCTTTAATCTCCATAGTTTCAGAATTTCGCCATTCTGATAAACTCAGCTTGATAGAACATATGTACATGAAGTACATACATGAAGCAGGCTGCTTTTCGAAAGCCTTCATCATATTATAGAACTGTTCAAGCCTCTTACAGACTTGACTGGCTAAATCCCATTCATCTTCAGTAGGCAAGGAGTTGTACTTCGATTCCTGATTTTTCAAATGAACAAAAACATTCTTGAGCGAGATAGATTGTCGCATCATTAGGAAAGTCGAGTTCCAATTCGAGTCATAATCAAGCACCAATGCTACTTCAGTGCTTATACCCAAGTCACGAGTTGCTTTCTTGAATTCTTCTTCTTTTTCTGGTGAATCGGTCCAAAATTGAACGCTGTCTCGAATTTTGCCAATTACATCCCTTACAATATCAAATCCATCTTGAACCGTTAGGCTCAAAGTCTGAGCAAAACATGGGATTTTGAACAGTTTTCCTCCCAAAAGAAACTTGTTTTTCGGAAACTTCTTCTGCAGAATATCAGTTAGTTCGACATTGGAAGTTTGATTGTCCATGGTTATAGTAGTCAGTTTTTCATCTACTTCGAATTCTGATAAACATTCTGCAAGAACCTTTATAATAAACTCATTTGAACATTGGACTGGCACATTTGCAAACCTACAAGTACATAAGCAACCAACAACAGAAAAGCCTTAGTTCAAAAATGACTTGGGGTTAGCTGACATGAATCGATCAAAAGAAGAACATTTGTCGATGAATAAGGTACCACCTCATAATATATGATTGCCTTTTCCAATGCTCATCAACCATATGACCAGTGATAGCAAGAAACTTCTTATTCCCATCACAAGAATCCCACATTTTGGTCGTAATGGCAACTCGACCTGAATATAGTGACCCTAATTCACCAATAGCAATGCATCTCTCGAATTTTCTGATCTTCATGATGTCATTCCACAGAGTTTCTTGAGAAACCATCTTAAACAAAGGGTTGACAGTACTGAACAAGCTCCTAAACCCGACATGATGAGTAATGGAGAGAGGATATTCGTGTAGTATTACCATTACGGCTAACTCCCTCCTTAATGTGATAGGATCAAAGATGAGATTTTTTGCAGTAACAAGCCGGGACATGCGATGAGGCATGGTAATAGAGCCATCTATGTAATCATCAGATTTAACTGAAATCGATTCATAGCAGCTTATTGGCGATGCTGGATGATTTCCTGGTGTAACCACCTGACAAACTGACCCTTCAGAGTTCCTGTCACTCTACAGCAGTAAGCATCAATTCAAGTTACAGTTAGTTTATAAGCAATGCAGTAAAAAAAAAACATCCCTTCTGAACAAAAGAATATGGCAGGAATAAGAACCTCTTTCGCGGATACATCATGGTCATCACAGTGACAGTGTGACTGTGACATTTAGGACTTGAGTTGTCGAAACTTTGAGAATTAATCTGAAAGATTATATCAGAACATTCAACATTAGATATATGGCAAAAGCTCATATGAGCCAGTTGTATACATTAAACGATCCCATTTCACGTTATGTTAGTTTATAATCGTGTTAACGACTTGTTCTATTCATACAGCGGGCTTACACAAAGTTCACTGTCGCTGACAGGAATCAAACCATCATGTGCCAAAAAAAAAAAAACAGAAAACAAGCAAAATTCATTGACCTTAGAATTTTCTTAAGATATACTGTAATTAATTTTTTCGGTATAAAGGAGCTAGAGTGAAATTTTTTGGTAACAGGTTTCTCGGGTCATGGATACTACCTCTCAATAACTTTACTAGCTGCTAATATACAACTAATTAATGACAAATCTCATATGAAGTGACCCAAATCAATAACTTGTTTTACTAATACAAGTTATATAACAATCTAATCTAATACTCAAATGAAGTGTCAAAGTCGCATAGACAATAAGACAAATAGTCTAATACCCACTTTCGAGTATCAAGTGTCTAACACGGGCAATTGGGTAATGAGTAGTGAAGAGTCAGAGTAACAAAACCGCTAATGCAAATTAAAGATCAAAATTCATCTAAAGTTCTAATTTTTATGTAAAAACATGTAAACTACGTATTACCCAAAAGTTAGACAAAACAACAAAGATAGTAGCAGATTAATAATCAACAAATTTAAGTGACTAAGCTTTAATCATCTATATACTCGTATAATTGTATGATATAGAAACATAAAAACAATAATAATATAAATTACTTCAACCGTTCCAAACATTTGTTTACCGTTTATTAAAATAAACCCTCACAATAAAAATTGAATAAACAAATGATTGAGACGGAGGTAATACGAGACATTAAACTAAAAAGAAAATCAACGCAAAAGATTAGGAGACAAGGGTACAAAGAATTCACCTTGAGTAAATGATGAAATCGTGGATTTAAGTTTATTGGCAGACGAGAGATTGAGGAAGTGAAAATGGCGTAAATATAAAATTTATACTCGGGTAATATTTTGTCACTGCGGTAAAACGAAAAAGGCGCGAAAAAGAAGCGGGATTCTTATTTTCTTCAGACTAATGGACTATGTATTGTGGGCTGGCCCAGTATTAAGTCTTAGGCTGGACAGGTCTGAAAAGGCTCATTTACTGTTACATTTCCTCATGGTTCTTGAAGTAGATGTATCTAGATTCTAGGTGGTAAATGGGTCAGTCGGGCCGGGTTTGCTTCGGGTTAAGTCGGCTCATATCGGGATTGGGTTAGCCTACCTTTGTAGATCAAGTCGGGTCAGGTTACTTTGGGTCAAATGATGTATCGGGTCGAATAGGGTTTTGCACCGGGTCATTAACGAGTCCAGTTATTTATCGTATTATTTCAATTTTTGACCATTAAGTTTAATTTCCAACCATTATTTGGTTTAGTTACTTCATTATTAAGTCAAATTTATTAAACCAAAAATTAAATCACATTCATTTCGATCAATATTAAGCTTAATAATTGTCGGGTCATCAATTTAATCGGGTCAATTTCAGTTCGTGTAGGGTTAAAAGTTGTAATTGGGTATCGATGTCGATTTGCAACATTTTCAGGTTCTGTCGGGTCAAGTTAGGCTTGCCAGCTCTAAAAGTATCTAAGATTTAAGTGATCAATATTTTAAATCACCAATTATCCTCTCATCTATGAGAAAGTCTTTCAATAGTTAATGATATGACTCACACAAATCTAGCATGGTACAGTCTCTTGGAAAACACGTTCCTTTGAAATTGTTCGATGGTTGTTTTATGAAGAAGTGGGAACTAATTCAAGAACCATAAGGGAATGTTATGCTTAATTACTCCGTTATTAAGGTTACATACAAGTTAGTTAGTGAACCACAAGAAAATATTCTCGCCTATAGTTAAGAAACGAATTGTAATAATTTAAACTTTGCACATTTCTGTATACATCGTATATCCTATCAAATTCTGGATTATTATGAATTTAAAATTAAAATATTATTAGGGGTCATAATAAACCGCAGACAAAATTAAAACAACTAAATTATATTGAGTCTAATGGTTTTGAATTTTATCAATTGTAAATTTGAATCTATGATGTCTTTACTCTTTTGTACTCCAAAATAGCATTTCAAACATTTGAATTACCCCCAACAATTTACCTAACCATGGCAAATTATTCGACAAGAATACAATACTTGCGACAAAACTTGACGGAGTAAAAAATAGGGAATCCAGGATTTCCATGAGTACGTCATCAAGATGTCACCGTCCAAAACTCCATATTCATTTTCTGTACTGTACGTCTGTACAGTGTACACACCATGTTAATATTGGAGCAGTCCTTTTGCTATACGACATTCAGTAGATTACGTATATGGGAACTCCAAATTTCAACTTCAAGACAAGGTTTACCCGTTAGTTCTCCTCCATTTGGGTGTGGCTCAAGTCTCAACCCTTATATGTTCTATTATGGAATTAGAGTCCAAGGTTTTGTCTCGATTTCAAATTTAAACTGGGCATAAAAAATGTCACTGGTTCAGGGCCTCTTTTGTGAATTCGTTAATTCCCAGGCCACATCGGTGCGCTCCAATGGTTTCGCCCTAAAGTTTCTATTGGACTTCACATGTGAGGGGGCGTGTTAGAATATAAACCACCCACATGTGAGTGTCCCACATTGTTGGAGAAAGAGAGATTGTACTATAACTAAGGAGCTACTCCTCGAGAGCGGATTATCTGTCCCATTTTGTGTCCCATTATGCTCTTCTTGTGACACATCATTATGAGACATGTGATCTCAACTCCTACTCCTCCTATCGCCAAATGGTTTTAGGATGGAACCTAGCTCCTTTGTGTTGTCGGATGTCTCGTCTCTCCTCCGTTTGGGTGTGGTCGGACCCGTTTGCATGTTCTAACAAATTTCAAAACAAGGTTTACACCGAGCTAATAATTATATTTCTTCCGTTCCTATCAATAGTTTACCCCTTTTTTGGGATGTTTAGTCAATAGTTTACGTTTCTGTTTTGTATATGTTTTAATTTCTACTTTATTTTTTTACCTTGGTTTTATTTATAAAGTATATGTAAACATTTCATTGAGACAGATGGAGTACTAATTAACCCAAACAAACTACATATTCTCATATTTTAGTAAAAGGTCTAACAGTTAAATTAAATTAGCAGAATTAAGAAAATGTGTATAGTAATTAACAGATATATGAATTATATTATTTTCAATTTTAAATTGAATATGTTATTCCTATTGCAATATATTCAAAAATATAGTAAAGTGTTAGTAAATTAATTGGTTAATCAATTATTTAATCTACTAATTTCACTTACTGTTTATCAAATAGGACCATAATTTTTAGTTGTGAGAACAAAAATATATCTTCTGGGTAAAAATATTAACCCATTTTAAAATGCAATATAAGAAGAAATTGCTTTGGATTGTTTTCCATTCAATAAGGAATAATAGGTGAATGAACTATAATATTTGTGTAAACAACTTGATCTATACAGTTATGTAGATTTATGAATCATTATTAATAATCAGTGAAAAAAATCATGCTTTTAAATCGACACTTCAGTTTTAAGCCATCAAATTTATATTTGCACAATGTGCAAATATAAATTCGAAATCTAACAACAACTATTACAACAACACAATTTTCTGGATCGACTAAGATAAATCATCGTATAGGAGTCAATTCAAAAACCAAAAAACAAAACCCAAAAACCCAAACAATACTCCTTATTCCCAAGGCTTCCAACTATCATTGAAACTACAATTCTACAAAGAACACCAAACAAAAACGTCCGTTTTCTAGTTTTGACGTTCTTAAAACTTAAATGAGGGTCCTGAATTTACTGAGTAATTATTTTGTTGCATTGCATTTGGAAGGTTACATGACTAAAATGATACCACCCCAATATTAAGGCACATACCCTTAAAAATTACTCACTATTTGGGTAAGTCATGTGTAGCCCAATTCGATTCAATATTTATTGGGAACGTGAAATTGGGCTGGCATGGCACTTTCTAATTGTCATTTTGGGCCTTTTAATTATTTTGTCTTCTAATATTTGTTACATTTCGAATTAGACATTTACTAATGACAAAATTGGAGTGATTTTGTCATAGTAACTTTGTAATTTTGAAAAGATTGATTTGAAACTTGAAATTTTGAAATTTTATTGCTAGATGTGATAGGTGGGAAAAAGTGTGATGGAGTAGTTTGTGTTTGTCTTCATTCTCTCTAGGACTTAATCTCTTAGGGTTAATTAGTATTATTGATAATTAAATAGATAATTAGGTGGACTTGAATATATAAGACTATATAAATCATATGTGCCTTTAATATATATGATTCAAATATACAATGCTAAAGCATGTTTAAGAACTTGTAGATATTAGCAATTGATTTAAATGATAAGAGTTTTGTAACCTTAAAGTTTTGATCAAGATGAGTTTCAAACATTAATATAGAAGGGATGGTTGTATAGTATTTATAGATGATTAAAGCCATGCTCTTCAATTTTAAATGAGTTGAGATTAAGTCGAAAAGAACAGTGTCTAAACATTATTAAAAAAAACGATAAAAGTTGCACTAGACCTTTCTAATTAAGAAAATATTAATTGGTTTTAAAAATTATATGACGACTAGGTATGACATTTTTGTACTCCATATAAAAGTTCGAATGTAAAATTCCCTAGTACATACTCAACATTCTCAAATCATTTTCATATATTTGTTTTAATTATTTAAGATGGTTTTAAATAAACATATTAAAATAATTTAATAGGAGAGAGAGAGATTGTATAAGTATAAAAAAAATCATACGGAATTCCGTATTAATTGTTGATACTTGTTAGCATCACTTGAGTTGTCTGTATATGGCAAAAGCATCATCATAGAAATTTGGAAAGAAAAACACATAATGCACACATTAGTCTCTTGTTAGTGAGTCTATCGATACTATTTATATTGTTTTATTCTTTTCCATCATCCGTACTACAATACTACGCATTAAGATACAATAGTTTACGTAAATAATTCAATCATAGTCCACATTTTTAGTCAAAAAGACATGCTAAAAAGTTCTTAAATTCGTAGTACATGTCACGGGCAGAACACAAGTCATAGTTCATAAATCGTAGTGACTAGGAGTTGTACGTAGTGCGTATGCAGATCATGCAGTGATGACTCTGATGAGCCAAAACCAGAGCACAAATTCTCATTATAGACGGACACTATCCGTCTATACATATAGACGGATACCATTTTCCCTCACAAAATATCCATTTGTCATAAAATGGAAAGCACATTGGGGTGCCCCACCTTGTCCCCCTACCCATTTTATTAGAGGTATTTACCCATCTGTTCGCCCCACCCGTCTATACCAAGACCTATTAAAAGCAGAGGGACTGAGTTTGTGTTATCTGGTGGTACTTCATCTCAAGTATATAGAAATTCTTGTAAGAGATTGGTCTTTAATATCGTACAATATTTAGATATATCAATATACGTTTTCAATAAATCGTTATTCTTAAGTCTGAACTGATTTTAAAATACTCTCTCCGTCTCGATCAATTGTTATCTTTTGGTTTTGGCACAAAGACCAAGGAAAAATGAGAGGGTCAATAACTAAATGACAAGTGGAACAAATTGAGTGATAGGGGTGATAATCAAATTCATTCTTAAAATAGAAAGAACAACAATTAACTGAGACACCCAAAAATGAAAAAGGTGCAAAAAATTATTGCAATATAATTTATATATATTTCCGTTCAACACTTATAAACATGAGAGCAAACATTGACAATACTTTAGTTGATACATTCATTTTTATTTTCATATGTTTTAATTTCGTTATTGTTTTGAAAATTTGTTAGGATAATGAGGGATTTCTCGGTCGCTACCTTTTTATAAGGTGCGTGTCAGGTAAATATTTGAATATATACTTAATAGTTTGCAAATTAGACATACCATAACAGACTATCGGTCACCTTTTTTTACCAAGATGACAAACTCGTGAGTGTGACTCAAAGGCTAGAAGATATATTAAGATTTATTGAGTACGAGTACATATTTAGGAGGGTGAATTATTAGCAAGGTTCAAAATTTGAAAGTGTTACTACAAGTTATTACTAGCAGTTAAGGTGAATATAATGTTGCAGTAGTCAATTTAAGGCAGACACTTGAAATAGACATTTGGAATAAAGTAACATCAAAATGTCACTCTTTTGTTTCTCTGTAAAGGTATATAGTAACTGTACATTAGATGCTGCTACTATTTCTATTTTGTGAAATTTATATGACAATATTAACTAAATTTAACTATCCTACGTTTAAAGCCTTTTTTTACTAGTACAGTACTAGCACAGATTTACAGATTTCTATTTTTAGAAATTGGAATTTGTGACACTACTTGCTCAATACCTTCACAAAATCTCATTGAAGATACCGTTTCCTCTCACAAAATACCCATTAAGAGGTTAGTGAGAAGCACATGGGGGTACCCCACCTTGTCTCCTCTCCCTTTT
>LHUT01007544.1:0-10689 GCA_001412135.1 Silene latifolia subsp. alba | reverse complement strand
TCTAGAACTTTCTGGAACATTCCGACTAGGCATTTAAACGGTTTATTAGAAAATGAAGCGGTTTTTGACCCGGACTCCAAATGAACTCTAATTCCTGTCAAAATGACCGTATCGGTGCGTAGATGACGACCATGAGGTTGACTCGAGTGTTTGAGCTATCACTTGTCGATAAACTTACGAACTGTCATAACATCGCTCCGCGTATCAAACATGCGGCCCAATAATCACTGGGTGCTTGACGGGAGGTGCAGAAACGAGGTGTCTACAATTAGCCGAGTTGGCCGTGTGATTTGTAGTCCTGTGTGGGACAGTTCGCTACATTGTTTAATCTTTTAAATTAAAGTACCTTGAATCGCTGTTATCTCATACTATTTACCTCAGGTAACTGAGATGGTGACACTGTCTTTTATATGTGATGCCTAGCTAAAGGCTCTTAGATAAGTGGGGGTCTTACACTACATACCAAAGAACCATGACTTGTATTTTTCATGACTTAATTGGCGATTCGATGGCCATCTATATAGATGATGTTGTTGTTAAATCCAATGAAATTCATGAACATTTGTTTCATCTTAAACAAGCGTTTAAAAGAATGAGGAAGTATAATCATAAAATGAATCTCAAATGTGCTTTTGGAGTAAGCGCAGGAAGGTTTCTTGGATTTCTTATTCATCAAAGAGGAATTGAGATTGAGAAGAATATAGCCAAGGCAGTGGTACATGCTAAACCATCCTCTAACAAAACGGAATTACAACGGTTTTTAGGGCAAGTCAATTATGTTGGCGCTTTATAGCAAATCTGGTAGGAAAGACCAATGTTTTTTCTCCATTGTTGCGATTAAAGAAGGAGGAGACTTTCACGTGGAATCATAGTCATCAGGAAGCGTTTGATCAAATAAATAAATATTTGGTTAATCCACCTCTGTTGATCTCTCCAAAGACATGTAAGACTTTGAGGCCTTACTTATCCACCGCTGCCAGTCAATTGGTTATATGTCGTCTCAAGAGAATGAGCAAGGCTTTCAACAAGTCCTTGTTTACTTGAGCCGCGTCCTTCAAGAGACGGAGCATCGATATACTTATTTAGAGAAAGTATGTATGTTTACGTTTTTATAATGCTTCGGTAAAATTAAGGCATTATTTCATGGCTCATACTATAGAAATAGTATCAGCGCTAGATGTGATGAAGCACGTGTAGTCACAACCCTTATTAAAAGGGCGTTGAAGTAAATCGAATGTTCATTTACTTCAGCCTGATTTAGTTTATATCTGCAAAGAGCAATGAAAGGTCAGGTATTGACTAATTTTCTCATTGAGCATCCTTGTTTTGACAAAGAGACGGGTAATAATAATAATTACACTTCTTAGGAGATGTCCTTTGATGGATCATTTACCTCGAATGGTTCTGGTTCTGGTTCTGGCGCTGGTGTAGTTATTGTTTCTCCTACGCGGAACAAGTGGAAGCATGTGGTAACTTTACTTGGTAGTGGTACTAATAACAAAGTGGAATATGAAGCACTTCTTGTTGGTTTAGAAAAATTAATTGACTTAAGAGCGCTAAATATTCGTATACTAGGAGATTCTCAACTTGTTATTAATCAAGTGAATGTTTTGTTTAAGTGCAAATCTTTGCCGTTATCTCAATACGTTAAAAAGGTGGAGGATTTATTTTAACATTTTCGAAAAATTGAATGTGTGTGTTAAGAGATCAGAATGCAGTGGTTAATCAATTAGCACAATTTGCTTCTAGTTCTAATGTTGAAGATATTGATGCGTCCACTGAGGTGGAGTGCTTAAACCGCCATTTTCTTGTAAACAATGATATCTTTAAAATAGAAGTTTATAAGGTAGACATTATGGAAAAACCATTGGATTGGCGGACTGACATTATAAGTGTCTTGAATAGTCCCTCTCAGAAGGGGTTAAATCCTAAGCTTAGAAAATCAGCTTTCGGGTATTTATTGCTTGATGATGTTTTGTATAAAAAGGATCAACAAGGAGTATTATTGAAATGCTTAGGAGCTGTTGATGCTTTGCTTATGATGGCAGAGGTCCATGAAGCGGTTTGTGGCGCTCATCAGTCTGGGCCAAAAATGTGATGTTTACTCCATCGACACGGGTTTTATTGGCCTTCAATTTTAGAAGATTGTATAACATATGCAAAAGGTTGTAAGGCTTTTCAGCGCTATGGACAAATAGATAGGGTTCCCGCTAGTGACTTAAAGTCGATTGTTAAACCATGGCCTTTTCGTGGTTGGGCGATAGATATAATAGGTGAGATTACTTCACCTCCCTCTAAAGGTCGTGGGTATGTGGTGGTTATTACGAATTATTTCACTAAGTGGGTGGAATTCAAGCCTTTCAAGACTGTGAAAACACAGGACTTAGTGGATTTCTTGAAAGATTTCACTTTTGTTCGTTTTGGAGTCCTTGAGAGCATTACAGTGGACCAGGCACCTGTTTGTAACGGGCTAGCAATCAATGAGTTTACTACTCAGTATGAGGTCAAATTATTGAATTCTTCTCCTTATTATGCTCAGGCTAATGGGTAGGCGGAATCTACCAATAAGTTGATTAAGGCTGGGATTTCTAAGTTGATCGATGATAATCTTCGGGTTTGGCATGAAAAATTACTTAATACTTTGTGGGCTTATAGAACTTCAAAAGNGCTGTGATTCCAGCCGAGGTTAATGTGGAATCTGCTCGAATTTTACATCAAAATTATTTGGATTTGGATTCTTATTATGAATCTATGAACATTGTTAATCTAGATGTGAAGCACCTTAGAGAGCAAGCGTACACAGACTTGTTAAAAATCAAGATTATGTCAGCTAACGCCTATATGTGCGTGTTAAGTCTAAGACTTTTCAAGAAGGAGATTTAGTTTGGAAATGATTTTGCCTGAAGGGCATAAGGATCATTTTTATGGAAAATGGTCACCTAGATGGGAAGGGCCATTTAAAGTAACTAAAGTTTTTTCAGGTAATGCGTATGGCTTGCAAAACTTTGATGGAACACTATTCAAAAGTAGCAAAAACGGCAATTTTTTGAAGTTGTATCATCCCAGTATTTGGGAAAAGTACGCAGTTAATATTAAAACACAATATCAAGAATTTTGGGACAACGTAAGGGCACTACATTGATTGTATAAAATCAGCCCTCAGCGTTTTTGGCTTCTTGAGTAAAAGCAGAAAATCTGCAATCACATTCATGAGAGCTTGGGAGCGAGAATCCTACATATGCCTCAGTTCTGCCAACTGCTCTTTAATTTAGGTTGTATGCTTCTGATTGTTCCCTATTTGAGCTTGAATCAAATGGGCTAGTTAGCCAAGTGAAGACGGTAGCGCTAGCAGACCTCTGGACAAAGTTTGGCGCTGAGCTTTCATGTCATTGAGGGCTCTCTCAATATCGCTTGTCTTTTGATCAAGTTCTTAAATTTGGGGCTTATGCTGACATTGGGTGTCAAAGGCTGAGGAAACTTGATGACAAATGTTCTGCACAAATAAATTGTCAACATAAAGTTGTTGATGCAGACTTTCATACATGTCAAAGTCACTCAGCATGAGGGCTTGTAGTTCACCAATCTTGCCAAGATATCTTTGAACTTTGCGTTGAAAGGAGTAGAATTCCTTGAAGCTTGACATAAGTTATGGAGTTGTTGAAGCAGTTCTCTACTGGTTGGTAGCGTTGCTAAATATTCTACTTTAGAAATGATTAAAAACGTAGAAGGGGAACATATCATTGTCCCTGCCATTGACGATTGTTCAAGCCATGATTTTTCCAGTGGTGTTAGCTTCTCGAGGATTTTCTCCTGGGGGGAACCACTGGGGGGTGACGGCATTTTTATAACTTCAGTTTCCCTAAAAGAATCTTCCTCTGAGGAATGTAGAATGATCTGGAAAATCTGGGATTCAGTTGGCGTTTGTTCAACAGTAATCTGGATAGCCCAGTTTTGAATTTTGAGTTGGGTTTCGTTCTCAACCATGGTCATATTTATGTCCTTTTGAGGCCCATCATCATCACTGAGGTTGACGTGAATGGGAGATGATGCCTTGGATGCAACACTTCAACCCTGGTTCCTGAGGAGTTTGTTGTGGTTGGCTCATGATTTTAAGATGTTGTTCTTGGTTTGGTATGCCTTTTTCATGGAGGGTACGTACCTCTTGTCTGGTACCGTCTTGAATTAGGGACTAGTTTTCTTCTTCGTTGTTCATAGAAGCCAATGAAGAGGCAGTGATCAGATTTTCTTCCAATAAGACATTAGTCATTGGGGGTTACTCGATCTTGATCAACGATTTTAATTACCTGAGAGGTTGTAGCAAGTGAGCCTTCAGATGTTAGCTTGCTCACTCTTTTTCTTTTGGGGCTTCCTTTTGAGAGTGAGGAACCTCCACGTTTCCTGACGTGGAGTTTGTCTTCAGGGGTTTCACCTGATTCCCCTAGTTGAGCTCCTTCTTCCTCGTCTTCTCGTTTAGCGCTTGTTGGGGTTACAACCAGTTTAAGGAATGAAAACTGATAGAGGAATGTTAAATTTCCCTGGGAATTCCGGACGAATAACGAGTTCCTGAATTGTGGGTGTTGCATGCCTAGCAGAAGCAAACCTGTGTGGTATTTCCCGATGATTGGAGAGTGTTAAAAACTTTGGGTCTGGAAGAATCTTGACTGCAAGGATAAAACAGTGTAAGATCTCTTATTTTGGAATGGAAAATATTTTCATGAGAAGTGGGAATTACCTCTGATGCTGTCCTTGAGCCTCTGAATGGCCTGAGTCAGGACATCAGCTGAACACCATGGTGAAGAAGACCACCATTGGGTGTGAGAAACTGTAGCAGCGCCAGGGCAATAGCGCCAACATTTTTCTACAGTTACCGGGATTGGCTTGGAGAAGAGCTTTTGAACGTCTTTATATTCATCTTAAATCTTTCATGCCAAAGGTTGTTCACAGACCACATAAATGGTATGGTAAGATATTGTACATGACCGAACTGGAACGCAACAAGTTGGGGGTTGTATACCTCCGCGCCAAAGTCAGTGGTCAGAAAAGGCGAATTAGATAAATCCCTGGGACGCAAGAAACCGTCGCAAATGTCCTTGGTGGCTTCATCATGAACGGGGAATTCCATGGCATTTATCCATAAAGGCAAATACAACTTCAATAAAGAAGTTGGGGAGTCGGATAACTTGTGTTCTAATATGTAACACTAGGTAATGGCGCATAATGAGTTCTTTTGACAAAGAAAGGATTCTACGATACTGTCTACAATTTTAGACAGATTAACATTGGTCACATCAATGGCGAATTCGGCGTAGCTGTAGCGCTTTGGGTGTATGTTTTCTTTTACAAATTGTTTTGGGTCAACAACGTTGTGATAAGGAAAGTAAAGCATTGCCCAACAAGACAAAATTCAGAGAGAGCTATTTACACCATTACAAGTTGGGGTGACACCGGGTTCTCTGTTCTTTTCAGGCTTGGGAAAATCAGTCTGATGACAACTACGGAGCATTCTGTAAACAGAGCTTAGTACAAGGGGCGCTAAAGGAATTGGGCCTGTGGAGGATTGAATCTCAGCGGCAAGGGGGAGAAAGCCGCAAACGAACCCACCACTCTTTAGCATTAAGAGTCTGGAAAATACGTATGCAATGAAGATAATGTCCTCATATTCAACAGGTCACCTTCGAACTTGTTTTTTACTTCCGAAAAACCTTTCTTTGACGCAGCAAAATGTTGTTCCCATAGAGAATTTACCCCATGATAGAGCCTGGTGCCTTATGTGGAAAGTTTGTTCTTGTCCAGAGGGATATAATCTCAGGCGGCACTAACTGGAGAAAGGCCGGTCAAGTGGTTGATGTTGGCTAAGGTAATAGTCATAGCGCCATGCGGGAACAAGAAACAATTGAGCGCTGGATTCTACAATGACACAAGCACTGAACAAATGGTGTTGTCAAAAACAAGTATGTTCAAATGCGCCAATCGGATAAATGGGTTGATTCGATTTTTGGTCCACTTGTCATGGAATCTGGACAAGCGATTGTACCAAGCGCTGATTCCTGGACTTTTGTTTTTATCCTTGCCATTGCACCATCCTTTGATGGGGTTAGAGGCCCTAACCCACTTAATATGAAAGGGGTCAGAGTGGAAAGCAAGTGGATGGACATCAGAATTGACAAGACTTAAGTCGTATCACCTAAATCAAAATAAACCTAACTCAGTACTAACAAATAGCTAGCGGTAAGTAGGGTATCGTATCCACATTGAGGCGGTAATAATCAAGTTTGCTATCATCTAAGTTCATCTTAAAGTAACAATTTATGGGGGTTTGATTGGTTGATTTTTGTAAACTAATTGCGAAATTAATAAAGACAAATTCAATAATATTAAAGGGTCTAGGGACCAGGTTCACTAGGTTAGTTGTCCGGGGGTGAGATATAATTAATTAAAGGAGCAATTGGGTTGCTTAAGGTCATATGATCAGTCGATTATAATATGCCCTTTATATCTATACTTAACATGTGGTCACAATCAATAAGTCAGTCTATTCAGTTGTCGCAGCCTATATTAGTCTTAACCCAGTCGTGAAAATCATAATTTGCAAGACTAATTAACTAATCATGGCCAGTAATTAATCAATTAGATTCAAGACAATAACTGAACAACAACCAATAGCAATTTAACGATTAATTCATTAATTAACCTCCTTCTAACAACCTAGATCCCCTTTCACCCTAGATGATGAAATTAGCTACTCAACAAGAACTACAACAATAAGATGGATGAAAAGTATAATTAAAAAAGAAATTTAAAGGACTAAAGGAAAGATTGAATAAATACCGGAATAAGGATTCAATGAACAAGTGCGTAGATCTAAAATAATAGTAGCCAAACTAATATAAACTAATTAAAGAGTTTTTTAGGAGTTTTTGATATAAAGAAGGCGTAAAATATTATTAGGGCACGAGCTTTGTATTTATACAAAACACAAACCGACTTTAGGAAATTTTACGAAAAGTGTAATCTGTATTGGATACTCGATTTAGTGCAAGTGCACTCGATCTAGTACACACCCTCGATCGAGTACAGGAAGACTCGATCGAGTGACCTCAGTTCTCAGCTTAATTCTTCATGTTTTCTTCTTTTCTTTCCTTTCATTCTTCTTGATTCTTGTGTCATTCTTTTTGTACTCCGTATTGTCGACTCTTTGGTGCTCATTATCATCCACTTATCCCTCGAATACATCCAATCTGCATTAAAACACCAAAAGGCGGAAGTATCGACATTCTAGCAATAACGACATATAAATGACATATATAAGCACAAAACAATATCAAAAGTAACTAAGGGGAGGCATAAATTCTATATAGTTATGACTCATCAAACTCCCCCAAACCAACTCTTTGCTTGTCCCCAAGCAAATCACTAATACAATACAAAAGACAATCATAAAAATGGTGATTGATCGAATAACTCAGAGCTAGCGTTAGAGCACATATAAATCCCAAGCTATCTATATCTATAACAAAGTAATGACCAAATTGTACCAATAAAGCAAATTCAAAGGCTCGGACAATAGAAAATGCAGCTCAAGTCTCATGATACCATAGTAAAGACAATAGCCAAACACCTTTCAATCTTGCAAGACTAATCAGTCAGATTCTCGCGGATTCACTCATGCACTCTAATGGGATAGAAATTTCCCCAACTAATACGNNGATAGAAATTTCCCCAACTAATACGCATTCACAATATAGACAAAAGTACTTATATCAAGGACGATAAGTTAGGGTGATAAATGGGTGAAGGTGTAGAAGTGGTTTGTGCCGAAACACGTATGGATATGTGAGGCTATGACGGTAGTCGCAGCGCTAAAACAAAAACAAAATCTACGATAATAAGCACGAATAAATCGAGCTAGAGATATCATTTCAACTTTGACAACACATGAGAGACTATCAAATTACTCTCCAAAATTGAATTAGAATTTAACAATTACCTATTAATCCCTTAACAAATGATAATGAATCAAACACTTTTTTCTTCGCTTCCTTTTCTTTCTCTTTGCGAATTTTTTTTCTCTTTCTTTCTTTTTTCTTCTTCTTGCTTCATATATTTTTTTTCTTTCCTTTTCCAACGTAAAGGATTAACACAATTGCTACAAAAATTTAAGCTACTAACCACATGACATTAAAAGTCTCATTCCCAACCAAAGTAGCAAAAATAGACATGATACTCAAGCAAGTGCGACTGTCCCGATAAGGTAGGCAAATTCTAGGATTGTAGCTATTAAATGGGAAATGGCTACAAGGGTTCAAACGGGCTAAACAAAAGGTAATGTAAGGCTTATTTGGACGGTAAGAACCGCCTATCCTCATGTACTTTATCATATGAATGCGTAAAAGTATTAAGAAAATAATGTCACACTTATGAAGTTTGATATTACATATTTCACAAGGGGAATCATACTCAAGACTAAATAACAATGAGACCAGTTTATTGATGTTCCTGCCATAGGAAGCTCTATAGACCTCATAATTTAAATAGTTTACCAACATAATTTGTTGACTCTAAAAGTAGTAGGCCAAAACAATGTACATGGATAACTAAATTGAGATTCAGATGCAAAAATAATGCAAATTATCATCATTGCTACTCAATTCACCAAGACTAAACTAATAAAAAAAATACATTTTTTTGGATTTTATATAATTTTTTTTTTTTGGATTTTTAATTTTTTAATCCACGCAACATAATATAAAGACTCTCCCCAAAACCTAAATGTCACAGTGTCCTCATTGTGACACTAACAGCAAAACAATCACAATATAACATATTACCAGTAACCTAAAGGACATATCTAACAAAAGGAAAGGAGAAATAACGAACTAAATAAAGATAATACAAATAAAAGAAAATATAAGGATAGAGATTATCATGTTCATGTAAAGAAGCTTCCTCCCAAACCAGCTGTAAAACAGGGGAAACGGTGACCAACTGTCACCATAATGCATCTTTCAAACCAGGTAAAACCAGATGACTCGATCGAGTCTGCCTTCAGTCGATCGAGTACTCCGAAGACGGGGGGCTTCATTCGTCTGACCGCGAACCCGTGCAACTTTACCTCAACTTCGTCTCACCATTCCTTCTTAATAAATTAATAATCTCCACAGACACACTCAATACAACTAAGTGCCCTTAAAAGTAAATCAAAAATATGTGCATGTACTACACAAAGGCATAAGTAGCACTAATATGCAATAGAAACAAAGAAAATCAGGAGAAAATATTCCTCAGGCTCATCATGCTCAAAATCTAAAATAAAAGGTTCACATGATTGTTCACTACCTTCCACCTCGGCATCTATGGGAAAAGAGTGTACTACCTCACTAACCACAGGAGTAGTCGCATCTTCATGTACCTCATGGATGGGTTTTTCTTTAAATACCTCGGCCTCCAGGGCATCAAGCTCAGCTGCCAAATCTTCACTTCCATCAAGGCTGTAAACCATCTCGGGATAAGGCTCAATTCCATAGATCAACCTTTCTATCTCATCTACTTCCTTAATCCATGGTTTTGACGCAATAGCAGAGTGTCAGACGGATTCCAGTGCAAACATAGAGCAACACTTTCATCAATAGTAAGATCAATAATGTCAATCAAGTTACAAGTGGCTTCTAACTCAGGACGTCTCAATGCATTGTCAAGAGTAAAAGTAATTGTATTATCCCCCACAGTTAATGTTAGTCTCTCATTCCTAACATCTGTGACCGCCCAAACTGTGTGTAGGAATGGTCGCCCTAGAATAATAAGAACTCGGGAGTCTTCAGCCATATCTATTACCACAAAATCAACTAGGATAAAGAATTTTTCGACTCTGACTAACACATCTTCTAAGACACCCATAGGGCACTTAATAGATTTGTCAGCCATCTGCAATGTCATATTAGTACATTTAAGATTATTCATATTAAGTTGTTTGCAAGTTTTATATGATATGGCACTAACGCTCGTAATTGGTGTTAAGTGTACTCAAGTCTTCCACCTGACTGATTTCTCTCTGCAAATTTGGTCTATAGCGAAAAGTCCTTTCTGGTTCGAAATCAAAGGGTACGACATCCGACCTGTTAGACCTGGGCATACACGAAACTAATAAGAAAAATATAAAACGGCCTCAAGGAACTGAAGTTTCCTGAGACAAAAGACAAAAAAAAAACAAACAGAAAATAATTGCCTCCTCGGCAACGGCGCCAAATTTGACAAGGCTTAAGTCGTATCACCTAAATCAAAATAATCCTAACTCAGTACATACAAATAGCTAGCGGTAAGTAAAGTATTGTATCCACGGAGAGGCGGTAATAATCTAGTTTTCTATTATCTAAGTCCGTCTTAAAGTAACAATTTATGATGGTTTGATTGGTTGATTTCTGTAAACTAATTGCGAAATTAATAAAGATAAATTCAATAATATTAAAGGGTCTAGGAACCAAGTTCACTAGGTTCGTTATCCGAGGGGTGAGATTTAATTAATTAAAGGATCAATTGGGCTGTTTAAGGTCATAGTCAGTCAATTCTAATATGCCCTTTAGATCTATATTTAACATGTGGTCACAATCAATAAGTCAGTCTATTCAGTTGTTGGAGCCTATATTAGTCTTAACGCAGTCGGTGAAAATCCTAATTTGCAAGACTAATTAACTA
>LHUT01007543.1:0-10689 GCA_001412135.1 Silene latifolia subsp. alba | reverse complement strand
GATGAGTACTGGGATAGCTGGGATGCCACGACATGATGATAGGAGTCTTCCGCTGTAGCCTTTAGTTTATTTACATTTCAGTTAGACAGTCAGTTTGAAATCATGTATCGTACTTTTGGTTTGGTTTTGAGGATTGTATCTATTCACTAAATTATTTATAATAAACATTGTTTCTTTATTGTTGTTTGATTATCATTGCCTCGGGTAACCGAGATGGTAATGTCTTCATACCTGAGTGGTCCTGGTAAGGCACTTGGAGTATGGGGGTGTTACAAAAACCACAACCAAAATCGCTCCGCCTACAAATCTGCCTACAATAATAATAACTCCCAGAATTCGAACCATAACTCTTCCTCCAATTCGAATTCCACCATGTCCTACCCGAAACCTTATCGTGGTCGATGTAATTTCTGTGATGAAGTCGGCCATGTTGCTTCTGCCTGTCCACTGCTCCAAAAGCTATATCCGAATGTTGTCTTTCCTACCCGACAGAAAGGCTCACGTCCTCAAGCCCATACCGCCACTCAGTCTAGCAATATGCCTCCTCGCTCTTGGGTTGTTGATAGTGGCGCATCTCACCATATCACGGATGACTTGAACTCCCTGTCTCTTCATCATCCATATGAAGGTCCAGATGATCTTTTAATTGGTGATGGTTCGCCCCTCTCAATTACTCACACTGGTTCATTCTCTCTTCCTTCCTCATCTCGCTCTCTCTTATTTACTAATGTTTTAGTCGTTCCAAAAATTTCTCATAAATTATTTTCTGCCTCATAATTTTGTCACGATAATAATGCTTATGCGAAATTCTTACCCGACTCCTTCTCTTTGCATGATATTCAGACGGGCTCCCTTCTTCTTCAAGGTCGCCTAATTGACGGAATGTACTACTGGACTCCGTCTTCGCCTCACGCCCACTCAGCTAAAGCTTCTGACTCCTCTTTGTGGCACCATCGTTTAGGACATCCTTCTCTTAAAATTATGCAACTTTTCAATTCTAGGTTTAATTTAAGTATTTCCAATTTCGATTATTGTAATGCGTGCTATCTCAATAAAAGCCACAAGCTTCCCTTTTCTGTTTCCACATTACGTTCCTCTGCCCCTCTTGATTTAATTTATTCAGATCTTTGGATATCTCCCGTCACTTCTTCCGACTCTTTTAAGTATTATGTCATATTCGTTGATCACTTTACCCATTATATATGGTTATATCCGTTAAAACAAAAATCCGACACCGCTTCTACTTTTATCAAATTCCGAGCTATTATTGAAAAATACTTTAATAAATCAATCCGGCAATTTTACTCCGATAATGGAGGTGAATTTATCAAACTCACTCAACATCTTCACACTAATGGAATTAATTTTCTCACTTCTCCTCATACTCCCGAGAACAATGGTTTTGCTGAACGACGTCACCGTCACATTGTTGAGACGGGACTCTCTCTGCTTACTCATGCTCAACTACCAAATTCTTTGTGGCCCTATGCTTTCTCTACGGCTGTTTATTTAATAAATAGAATGCCCACATCGACGCTTCAAAATAATTCTCCATACTACACTCTATTTAAATCCGACCCAAATATTTCTAAACTTCACAGTTTTGGCATCTTATGTTATCCGTGGCTTCGTCCCTACACCCGTCATAAGCTCGAGCCTCGGTCCCTGCAATGCGTTTTTCTTGGATATTCACAAACTCAAAGTGCTTATTTGTGTCTTGACCCACTTACGTCTCGGGTCTACACGTCTCGGCATGTTCGTTTTCTCGATCACATATTTCCCTATTCTGATCTTCTCAAAATATCTCCACCTTCCTCCTCTATCACGCCTTCTGCCTGGTGTTCAGTCACTATTCCAATTCTATCTCCATCAATTCCCACCTCCACACCATCCATCTCCCCTGCCACGGCTTCTCCCTCCTCTGCCTCGACATCACACCCTACTTCTTCTCCCGCTACCACCTTACCCGAACCAAACTCCACTCCTTCCCCTG
Organism: Silene latifolia subsp. alba; assembly: GCA_001412135.1. Lineage (NCBI taxonomy): Eukaryota > Viridiplantae > Streptophyta > Magnoliopsida > Caryophyllales > Caryophyllaceae > Silene > Silene latifolia. The sequence continues at coordinate 8,696 of LHUT01007543.1, read as the reverse complement.
CTGCCACCGCACCCGACCCAAACCCGACATCCAATCCCACCACATCCTCTGCTGCTACTCAACTCGAATCAGCCATCCCTCAACCTCGCCCTTCCACTGCCTCTACCTCTCTTCACAACACCCGTCTCTCCAACAACATTATTAAGCCTAATCCTAAGTATGCTAAACCTAACCCGAAACATGCTAAGGTGTCATCCGTACCATCGCCTTATATTACTCCCACTACAGTCAAACAAGCTCTTGTTGACCCGCGATGGAGGGCAGCTATGCAGTCTGAGTATGATGCTCTTCTTCGTAATAATACGTGGACACTTGTTCCTCCCGATCAAGCACAAAATATTATTGGCTGTAAGTGGGTTTACCGCATTAAATATAATCCCGATGGCTCCCTTAAGCAACACAAGGCTCGTCTTGTTGCCAAAGGATTCCATCAAAGACCCGGCCTTGACTATACCGAGACCTTCAGCCCCGTTATCAAACCCGTTACCATCCGCCTTATTCTTTCTCTTGCTGTCTCTAATGGTTGGTCCTTGCGACAAATTGATATTAATAATGCCTTTCTCCAAGGAACTTTGACTGAGTCCGTCTACATGGTTCAACCTCCGGGATTCGCGAATACTGAAACTCCTAATCATGTATGTAAGTTAACTAAAGCTATTTACGGGTTGAAGCAAGCACCGCGTGCTTGGTACACCGAATTGAAGAATTATTTTTTATCTTATGGTTTCCGTAATTCAATTTCGGACTCCTCGCTGTTCATTTTTGATCGCATTGACATACGACTATATGCTCTTGTCTATGTTGATGATATCGTTATTACAGGTCCTAATTCTGCCGACGTCGATCGTTTTATTCAAGCTATTGCAGCCCGATTTTCCTTAAAGGATTTAGGCCCTTTATCTTATTTCCTTGGCATGGAAGTAACTCCTACTAAGAATGGTATTCATATTAATCAGTCCAAGTATATTTCTGACATTCTTGCTCGGTTTAATATGCTCGATTGCAGTTCCTCGACAACTCCCATGCTCTCGCATCCTCATCTCATTCGTGAAGATAAGCTACCAATTGTTGATGCTACGAATTACAGGGCAGCCGTTGGCAGCTTACAATATTTGTCTTTAACCCGACCCGACATTGCTTATTCAGTTAACAAATTGGCCCAGTTCCTTACTCATCCGACGGCTACACATTGGGGGGCTCTTAAACGTCTCCTGCGATTCTTAAAAGGAACTATTCACACGGGTATTTCGTTTGACAGACATAATTCTCTCAATTTTCATGCCTACTGTGATGCGGACTTAGGTGGTGATCACAATGATTATTTATCTACCACTGGCTTTATTGTTTTTATTGGTAAACATCCCGTCTCGTGGTCATCCAAGAAGCAACGTGCCTTATCTCGCTCCACCACTGAGGCGGAATTTCGTGCTATAGCTGATACTACGTCTGAAGTTTTATGGCTAAAGTCCCTTTTTAGTGAACTTCATATTACCTTACCTAAAGCTCCTGTTGTATTTTGCGATAATCTCAGCGCTACGAACTACTCGGCTAATCCTATTTTTCATTCCCGAATGAAGCATTTAGCCTTGTCTTTTCATTTTGTCCGAGAGCAAGTCCATCTTGGTCACATACGGGTTCAACATATTAATGGAGATGATCAACTTGCTGATACGTTAACTAAGCCTTTGTCAAGACCGCGGTTTGATTTGCTTGCATCCAAGATCGGTCTTACACTCCGTCCGTCCGTCTTGCGGGAGTGTGTTAAGAATATTCAACCATAATATTCTCTTCCTAGTCTTACGTTTCCTGTTACTAACAATTCACTATTAGTTAGCTAACCTTCCTAGTTGTTAGTTTGTATCTCCTAGAAACTAGCCTTTTGTTATTAGGTTTAGTTAGGTTACTTTAGATGCTAATCCTATATATATTCTCGTATTCTTTACATGCTAGTTACATTAATCAATATATTCATTCTCTTATACTTTACACTCACATCCTTATTTTTACCCTTGTTTCACTTACAATATAATTATTATATAAACCATTCGACATTACTACTTATTAATTCCCTTAATCATTAAAATTCCCTAAAAAATTCCTCTAACACACTGCTTTGCAATTATAATCCCCAAAAAAAAGAAGAGGAGGAAGTTGAAAATTGAGGTGTTTGCCCTAAAAACTAATAAATCTAAGGGTTCGAAGTGTCCGGATCATCACACCTAGCCTGGTGCTCTATTGATCAAATATGTTACAGAAGTACAGTACATACAATCAAAACAATAGATTACATCAGACCAAAATATTAATTTACACCCTGTATGCATATAATTAATCACCAGGAGGGGATATATCTATGACATGGAAGGGGCATTAGGGGATGGGAGGGATAGATCCATGGAAAATTTCATATGAAAAAGTTTGGCCAAGGTACTTATATAAGATGGCGATATGAGCACATAGTATCCTATTGATACTCAAATTTAGCATTTAATGCCGCCTTGTAATCTCTATCTTTTTTTAACTAACTGATAACTATATCCATATTATATATTTTCTAACTACACAATTTATATATCTTTTCATTTATATACATAATTTTACCAATAGCCAATAAAATCGCTTCAAAAGTTCCTCGTATACAATTCTAACATTCTGCAAATTTGTCTGTCCATTTCAATTGGTTATGAATGCGAAACGATAAAAATGAATTACATACATAGATTTGTTTCACATATTAAAACAGAATGAAGGAAATAATATGATGAACTAAAAGGATTCTCGTGCAATATGCGAGAAGAGATGGGAGATAGAGGAATTTTCGAACATGTATTTGCTACTATTTTAACGACAATTCTAACATGACATGAGTGCATGACCTTATATAGAATATAAATAAGTAAGTTTGATAATGTGAGAGTTGTAACTATAACTTTTTCTTTTAAATGATAGAATGATATTGATGGCGATGATCTACGTGACGACAATTGTAACAAAAATTTTAAAAATGGAAGATGTTAATTTATGAGTTCCATTAGTCCATTTACGTTGAGAATTCAATCCACAACTCTAACTTTATAACTTGAAAGTATTTCACAATACTTAAAAACAAAAAAAATTATGTTCTTTTTTTTACCGTAAGATCTAAGAAGCAATTAATTTGTAGTAATCTCCAATGATCTTCAATCAAGCACAATCATCATGCGTGTAACCTACAAAACAACATGGTACATTAGTTGCGTTAGAAGACTATAAAATTAGTTCTTAGCAATTACGAAAAAACACCATGAAAAAGGATGAAATAGGGAAAAAAAAAATCAAGATGATAAACATGGGATTGTTATTGATTATTCCGGGACGCCGTAAACAACTGATTTTATAGGTATGGAGGAGTGTTTGAGAAGCAATAGGAAGTATAGTTATGGAATTCCAATCATCATTCATCTCATAATAAAAGATAAGATTCCAAAAAAGTCCACTAATACCCCATGTTATCAAAATATAAGACTAATTTGATTATTGATTTTTTTAATTAAGTGTGTTACAAATGTTGGAGACTATTACGTGCTTTGAAAAAAGCCTCTTTTATATATATAGACTAGATTTAATGCCCGTGCGATGCCCGGGCCTACATATAATATCGTCTTATTTAAACTTTCTTTAAGGTTGACAATTTATTATATCGTGAAAAAAAATGATTGTTTGACAAATTGTTTATTAGAATCTGATTTAACCGAAAACAATTAATGGCCATGGTTGAAACAAAACATATATTCGGATTTTGATTTCCATGGTGGTAGTTTTTCTTGAAGATTAGCGTTTAAGCATATCGGGAGACTTTTTTTTATCTCTTTACCATTGAAGAGAAATAAGAGTTTCGTAATTAATGATGTGTATTTGATGTGTCAATGAAAAAGTTTTGTATAAAACTCTAATTATTGATACTGGCCGCCTACTGCCCTAAAATCCCATGTATGAGAAGGAATTGTTTAAATAAATAGATGGTTAATTATGTATGAGTCTTGCCATGCACACACCCTTAGCCTTTGTAATATGAGGTTTGTTTAATCTAATACTTTCGATATTGATCGTATAATCCCTTTTATGTGTTACCGTCACCTTGTTTTCTACCCTAGAGTACTCTTACGTGGATGATTGGGATATGCATCTTTGCGTGATTTATTATGAAAGAAAAAAAAATAATACTTCGTAGCTAATATGATAAAAGAAGTTACATGGTTGAAAATCGATGTTTATTGAAGTTCATATATAGCTTCCATCAAAATACAGCGCACGGAGAAAATAAATAGCTGTTACACCGTGTGATTAGTTACGTCTTTTCCCTACTAATATATCTCCATCTCCTAGTTGCTCTCTTAACATAATAACATCGATACATATATGAGTCATGACTCAAACTTCCCAAATGCTAATCACGTATCTTATAATATTTTCAATAGTGATATATCATCACTACCTCTTACTTCAAATTTTGTGAGGAACTCCATCTTTACTTCCGGGTTCAAAAGCTTCGAAGGACTGTATCAGATAATTGTAGTGTGATTTACTCACTTACTCACCATGCATTAATAAAGGCTACAAATTAGTTGAGCCAATACAAACAAATAAATAAACAATTATTACAAATTAATGATCGAGTCAAATAAATGTAAATGTAAACTTTGTATCTTTAGAATTTAGAAAATACTTGATTTCTAGATGAGATTTTTTCAACACTATTTATATTGTAGCCTGCAAATACCGAGAATCTACGCGGAAGTTTTACTTTCTCAATTATAAACAATCTCTAACCAAAACTATACTACAACGTACATGTTAGAATCATGCATGTAAACTAAACGTATAATAATGAAAAAGTAAAGTAGAAATCTTCATGTAACTAACATGACGAAATTGCATTATATAGAATTTAACTTTTACAAAATACTCTCGAGCAAAGTAAAACACTTACAAAAACTAAATGCTAAATAGATATTATTCTGATAAAATTATTCCCAGCAAATTTCTACCCCACCTAAAGGATAAGCAAATATATATTTCTCGCAAAGATTTAAGCCGTATAAATAGTTAGTTATTCTTAACTTCGTAGTTCAATGTTGTCATAATTTTTATTTATATATCATATATATATGTACACCATATACTATTTGTACTCCAAGATTAAGTAAAACTGTAAGAGCTTTTATTTTGATTGTCGATCAACATACGCACCCTATTATCTCGGACACAAGAAATTCCCTTATATCTTAAGATCTTCATAGTGAAGATAATCTAACTTGGCCCGACTCAGGAAAAATGGTAGAAACAATTTCGATATTCAAGACTTACCAATTTAAATTGAGAATTTTTTTTTTTAATATTGCATGTAGAAATCCATGAAAGGCATATCAAAATTGAATACATTGGTTACCAATTACTCCCATAGTAGAAAGTGATATCTCTCATGTGGGGTGAGTCGGTAATTTACGTAAATTGTCAATCGACCTATCTCCTTTCCTGCAAATACACAACCCAAATACCAAATATTAAAACCAATTTTAAATTGCTGAGAGAAAAGGAAGGAAACATATATATAATATCAATAAAGAAATATATTCAAAATTATAGAAGTAACATGAAATTAAATGAATCAATATGATTAATCCTTGATCACACACACAATACAATAAATAAAACTTGCAATTGAATGAAGCGACTATCTATTAATAATAATTAACCCTACAAACAAAAAAGTTAAGAATAAATAAAACGTAAAACATGAGACCTAGACTATAAAATCCACAACCTTTTATATATTTATTAGGTGATAGAGTTAGCATATGATGTGGTACCTTCTAATAACGGCAATATAATTACCTTATTTAACGTGATTTTTGTTATTGTAAACTTAAAGAGTTTGGGTAGAATTTGTGATATAACCATAGAGTAGAGTTTGAGTAGGATTTGTAAACTAATTGGAGAGTTCAGGGCAAACTACATACCAAAAGTTACGTACCATTATTGTCAAAAAAAAAAAAAGTTACGTACCATATTTTTTAGAGAAAAGTTACGTACAATTTCCTTTTTATTTTACTGCTCTTATAATATTTTATAAAAAAATTCTTTAATATCGTTTCAGAATCTATGGAAATATATTAACTATATATTTCATATTATCTCAATGTATATTATTAGATATTATTCATATCTTGTATGGTGGTTGTTACCATGTTTGTAGGATACGGTTTTGACTAGGGTTTTACCTTTTCCATATCTTAGGATTGTATATATGCACCCCCTTGTACATCGTTGATTACTCATTCAAATACATAAGGCACATTGCCTCTACTTCTTCTGTTCGTTCTTAAGTTTATCATGGTATCAGAGGAGGAGGTTTGATCCTCGCATCCGTCTTCTTTTCATTTCGTTCTTTTCTCAAAATAAACACAAAACAATCACATCGAAGCTATGACAAAAATCAGAGACAACGGGAAAGGGATAGGTTCAGATAGTGGCCATGACAAATCGTTTATACCACCATCATCACCCCTTTTTCTCCGATAGTCCGAGTCTCAAATTGACTCAGACAGTGTTCAATGGTGAAAATTACGATCTCTGGGCTGATGCGGTTCGTAATGGGCTAGACGCCAAGAACAAATTAGGTTTTGTCGATGGCACCGTCACGAAACCAGCAGGCACTGAAGACGACTCTTATGAGGTCGTGGCATGGCGTCAGTCAAACGCTATGGTAAAATCTTGGTTGCGTAATGTTATTGACGAGAAATTGCACCCAAGCATCATATCACCTTCTCAGCCACGGTTCTCGAAATTTGGAAAGAGTTGAAGGAGCGTTACTCGGCAGGCAACGCACCGCGTGTTCATCAACTCAAGAGTGAATTGACTGAGTGCAAACAAGGGACTCGGTCAGTTGTTGAATATTACACCCATTTGAAATCCATTTGGGATAAATTAGCCAAATATAGCAGTGTACCCGACTGCACTTGTGGAGCTCGAGCAGCGTTCATCAAAGAAAAGGAGGAGGAAAAGGTGCACCAGTTCATCATGGGTCTCAACACGTCATTGTATGACCATCTTCGATCGAACTTGTTGATGGATGACACTCTCACTTCTTTGAGTAGAGCCTATGCTCTGGTTTTGCGAGAAGAACGTCACAAGGTCGTTACTCGCATTAGAGAAGAGCAGACCGAAGTTGCAATGACAGCCAAAACAGGCGGAAGCCGTGGACGTGGTAGCACTGTGACAACTGACCAGAAAGAGTATGAACCGCCAAAATGCTCCTATTGCAACAAGTGGTATCATACTGAAGAGTCATGTTGGGACAAACTTGGCATCAATGGGAGAGGACGTGGTAAAGGGAGGCGTGGTGGACGAGGTGCTGGCCGTGGTGGAAGAGGAGCAGGTAGCACGAACCAAGTAGCCAATGCTACAACCACTGGTGAAGCTGCAGAATCGTCCAAGAAAGACCTCACAGGCGATGAGATTGACCAACTCAGATCTCTCCTACATGCTAAGGCCGAAGGTAACGAGAAATTAACAGGTACGAATCGTGATCAGTTAAGCGAGTGGATGCTCGATAGTGGTGCCTCACACCACATGACAGGATGTCGTGCTTTGCTTAGTAATATATGGAAAGGAGAACCATCCACAGTAGGGCTGCCCAATGGTTCGACAATCATGGCAAGCGAACACGGAACAATTGTCTTAAATAAATCTTTTGCCCTTAAAGATGTTCTCTTAGTTCCTTCCCTGACTTGCAACCTTATTTCTATACAACAACTAATTCGCGAGAATAATTGCTTTGTGACTTTTGATACTAATTGTTGTATAATACAGGACCAGTCTACGAAGACGGAGATTGGACGGGGTGAGCAGCGGGAAGGAGTTTATTACATGACACGGGTTGTGGAAGTGGCAGCGAGAACGGCGATCGACGAAGGACGTGTATGGCATCGGAGATTAGGCCATCCTTCTAATAATGTTTTATCATCTTTAGGTACTTTAATTGGGAAGCATTTATCTTTTAATCCCGAAAATGTTTGTGACCCTTGTTGTCGCGCTAAACAAACCCGTTCTAGTTTCAAGCTTAATAATAAACGGCATGCTATTTTGTTCAATTTGATTCATTGCGACATTTGGGGACCATATAAGGCTAGCAGTTTATCCGGGGCACATTATTTCTTAACAATTGTTGATGACCATAGTCGAAGCGTATGGGTTCATCTCGTGAAAGATAAGGGAGAAGTAGGAGATTTGATGAAATTCTTTTGTAAAATGGTTCATACACAGTTTGGGAGACAGGTTAAAATCGTGCAAAGCGATAATGGAACCGAATTCATTTCGGGATCATTAAAGCAATTTTATAATGACAATGGGATGATGTTCCAAATGAGTATGATAGACACACCCCAACAAAATGGCCGGGTAGAGAGAAAACATATGCATATCCTAGAGAAAGTAAGGGCCCTTCGTTTTCAAGCCAATTTACCTATTGTTTTTTGGGGGCAATGTGTACTCACAGCAGCGTATTTAATCAATCGGACACCTACTAAATTACTTAATGGTCGAACACCTTACGAGTTGTTATACGGTCATCAACCTAATTTTGATAATTTACGTGTTTTCGGATGCCTCGCTTATGCTCACAACAAGCAACGGCCGAAGGATAAATTTAACGAAAG
>LHUT01007540.1:0-10690 GCA_001412135.1 Silene latifolia subsp. alba | reverse complement strand
TTGTCTTAGAGGTCTCTTATTAGAGTTTTTATTATTATCTCTACAATAGCGAAATTTATTAATTATTTGTTTTTCTCGCATAAATAATAAACAGTAGGTATGTATGTAAACAAATAATTATATGTAAAAATTAAAGCCTTATAATATTTTTTTATTATAACTAAGTTAATTACCCCGTGCAATGCACGGGCTTTCAACCTAGTACAACAAGATTAGGTTGTTTATTAAAATTTGTCGACCATCCTTAGCAGCATCCAAAGAAAAGGGGGCCGGAAAAAAGCTCGTTTTTAACCCAAAAAATACCCAGGCCCATTCGAATACGACCATTCTAAGTACGATCCAAACCAAATTGCGAAAAAAAACTTGGTGGTATAGAGCAACATTAAAAAGGGCAATGAAAAATGCACTTAAAATTAAAAATAAAAACAAGTCGATCTGAAAAGGAAACCCAAGAACCCTAAATTCGCACCCAAGTTTTTGGCTCTCAATTTTTGATTTTAATTTACAATTAACATATGGATAGCTTGTAGCTTTTTCCCCAATTCTTAGGGTTTCTAATTCGATCATCTCTCTCCTCGCTTCAGTAAGTACTTTATTCATTCACTTCGCTCTGCTTAAACCCCCAATTTTGTTTTATTTCTGTGTGTTTTTTTTTTTTTAATTGAATTCGATAGTTATGTTTAGCTTGTTATTTGATTCGCTTTGAATTCATCTACTGCTCAGAGTAATTTTTTTTATTGCGAGTTTTTGGGTTTTTTGTTTTTGTTTTTTAGTACTTCGCAAGTTGCATTGTTGGAAGATTGTGTTTATTTTGTGTTAATTGGAAGTGAATTGGGTGGAAATTTTGATTGTAACATTGTGGAGTTTGTTGCATTTTGTAGGTTAGAGGTTGAGATTAATTTAGGTTAATTTTGGATACGGAATATGGATGGAGATAGAAGGGGTGGATCGCTTAGAGGTCGGTCCAATGCGCAGTTTAAGAAAAAAGGGGGTGGAAGCAAGAAAGGTAGGTGGAATGACTCTAGACCGGAACATCGTGGAAACCCTCAGATTCCTAACCCGTCTGACACTGTTTACCGGATACTATGCCCATCGAAGAATATTGGGAGTGTTATTGGGAAAGGTGGCAGCATAATTAAAGTATTGAGGGAAGAAACGCAGTCAAAAATAACAGTTTCCGACACATTTCCCGGGTCGGATGAACGTGTGATCATGATTTATAGCCCTCCTGAAAAGGTCTTGAAAGATGAGTTGGATGAGGGGGGTGAGGATGGGTCAATGAACCCACATTGCCCTGCACAAGATGCTCTCTTGAGAGTTCATGAGAGGATACTTGAGGAAGATTTTTTGGCTGCAAAGGAGGAGGGTGACGATATGACAGTCACTTGTCGTCTCCTTGTTCCTGAGTGTTTGGTAGGATGTCTCCTTGGTAAAGGCGGTGACGTTATTCGGAGATTGAGGAGTGAAACTACTGCTGGAATCCGCGTGCTTCCGAGTGAGCATCTTCCAACTTGTGCGTTAAGTACTGATGAGCTTGTGCAGGTACTGCTTCTGTTCTCTTACTTATCCATCTGTATGGGATTGGTACTCTCTTTGTTCCATTTGAGTAGTTTTTTTGGATATTAGAAGACTGCACGTGTGCTCAAGATTGCCTTGTTTGTCACACTGCTATAAAAGTAATCCACTTGCTCAAATTCCCGGTACTCCACAGTTGTTTGTGACTTTCCTATAGCTCCTTTCGAGAAGCAAAGTGAACAGTTAAATGAAGCTTAAAGAGTATGTGTTATAGAATGTAGTTGTACAGCTATTAGAGCATATATGTTAATTCAAATTGTTGTGACTGTCTAGTGTTTACTTGCTCCACAACCTGGTTTCACCTGATATATTGGATTAGACATGTTGAAACACATTATTTCAAGTTTTCAAAATTTGTCCCATCGAATGTGAACCTGTTTGTATGAGATGTGATTTACCGAGATGTTTGCATGAGTTTCTGACTTTCAGTTTAGTGAGTTACTGTTTTTATAATTTTGGCTTCCCCTGTATGAACTCAGTTACTTCTTTTTAATATAAGACGTTTTAGAACTTGGTGGTTAGTATCTTCCTTTGCTCCCAAGGGTTTTTCTCCCTTCTCCCTTGTGCTATTCCACAAGTGGTTGTGAAGCCTACTGTGTACGAGTAGATATTTGAAACATGGAAATATTTGGCTGTGGAAGTCTTCTTTTTTTTTTTTTTTTTGGGTATTTAACTGGATCAGTAGAGCCGAAATGTATCTTATATAAGAACTTAAGAAGATAGGGTAGACAGCTTTAGAATCCTAAATTCATTTTATATCAAAGGGACTATTATTTTTAGGAGATAGAAAAGGTTGTCTTAGAGTATCTACTAATTAGTAAATATATTTTTCACCTCTTGACCTTAAACAGATACAAGGGAACCCTACGGTTGTCAAGAGAGCCCTTTATGAAGTTTCAACCCTTCTACATCAAAATCCACGAAAGGAGAAAGCTCCGAATTATGTCATGCCTTCACGAGCCCAAGCCTTTCATCCTGTCGGTCGCCCTGTGACTAACCTTCCCCTGGCCCATGGGTCAATGNNCGCTCTTCCGATCTCCTTCCCCTGGCCCATGGGTCAATGTGGTCTCCGCGCCATCATTCTCCACACATGCCACCTCCACCTTGGATTGATGACTATGAACGCCATGCAGGATATCCTCCAGGCAGGTATGACGATGGGTTTCCCAGGCCTGGTATGGAGCCTTCTGGTGAATTCTCCCTGAAGATTTTGTGCTCAGACAGCAAGATTGGTGGGGTGATTGGAAAAGGAGGCATCAATGTGAGACAGCTGCAGCAGGATACTGGTACAAGCATCCACGCTGAAGATCTTACTAACCAATCGGAAGAACGTGTAATTCGTGTCTCAGCTTTTGAGGTGAAGATTTATTTACTTACTGTTATTAACTAATGGCCATACGTTTTTATAACATTTCTTGTCACGATAGTTTCTTCATTTACTCCTATGTGACTAGTATTTTACCGTACAGTTTCTTCATTTAGTCGCTTTGCAGGCATGTGGCAGTAAGGCCTATAACCTGTCTGAGATCTTGACTAGTGTTTGTTATGTTTCAGACGTTGGCAAACCAAAGATCACAAACTATTGATGCTATTCTTTTGCTTCAAAATAAAGCAAGTGAGGTTTCTGATAAAGGTGTAATTACTACGAGACTTCTTGTCCCTTCTAATAAAGTTGGATGCCTCCTTGGACAAGGAGGTACAATTATCAATGAAATGAGAAGGAGAACTCATGCAGATATACGTGTGTACTCCAAGGATGAAAAACCTGAGTGTGCTGCTGAAGATGAAGAGCTAGTACAGGTAATACAGGATCATAAATAATGGCGATTATGCGTTGGTTCTGCTTATTTAGATTATCTTGTGATTATGAAACCCTCCCATTTGTCCTGATAAAGATTCGTTTTTAGATATCTGGAAGTTTTGGAGTTGCCAAGGATGCTCTGGGAGAAATAGCCTCTAGGCTAAGGGAAAGATGCCTGAAAGATGCCAGTGTTGAAGCAGAACCAGCTCCACCAAGACCAGTACATGGTTATGGCCCTACTGGAAGCTTTCCCCGAGGAGGACCTCCTATTCCTGGTCCTGTTGGACTCGGTCCTTCCGGAGGCTACAATGCTGTCAGGGTAATTCCTACATTCGCTAACAGTTAAAAAAATTAATTGGTTCACAAAAGGGAAGATTATTATTATTTTTTATTTTTTTGTTACTCGGAATGATTTTATTTAGGACTGCTATAGGAAATAGGAAGTAGGGTTAAACTTGGTGGTTGTTCAATCTTGGTTATATCTTATCACGGAAGATTGTTGGATTCCAAACATAATGCGGCGCTTTTTCTTTAAATCATTACTTTCTTCTTGTGTCGCTTGTAAATTTGAACAACTGCTGTCAAGACAATATTGACGTAGTTTTTAGGTGGTGGGGCTGACTAATATGGCTTGCCGTGATTATAACATGCTGTATCAATACCATAATGATCCTTTCTCAACAAAAAAATACCAGAGTGATCAATAGCATTTTCTATGAAATTAGTTGTTGGTGGTCCAAATTCTCTAGAGTCTAGTCCTTCACTTTGTCTCTTCTTTGTTCCATTCATATTCCGCCAAATCAGTTCTCTCGTAAAAGAAGTATATTTGATTTTCTTTAGGTGTTGCTTGCCAGCATTTGAGATTTTTTATTCAGCATGACATCTATCTTTTTTTGCTTATTAGTATTATATTATGTTAAATTATACTCCATAAAACTTGAAGGCTTAATTGATTTGAACTATGCTCAGAGGGTGTTTAGTATAACCTCTTTGTTGCTTTCTTTAGGGTGGTATGCCTGGCTATGGATCGCCTGGTTATCCAGTCCAGTCAAGTGCATCTAGGTATGATTAATAAATATTGCCCAGTTTTAAATGTGTGGATAATGGTTTTGTTGTTACTGAGTTTTTTTTTTCCTGTTGTGTTAAGATACCCAAATCCCAACAGCTCTGTCGAGCCTCATTACCAAAGTAGTGCCGTAGAGAGTGCTCCTGGAACAGGGGGGAATGTCTATCCCAGTAACGCTGAGGTATATTTTTATCATAGTCACTTTGTTTTTTATATAGTCCAAATTATTTTTACTATTTTATGATTAGTTGGTAATGCTAATAAACTTCTGCTATTCAGTCTCCATCTCAATATTTAGCATGGTGTCTCAGCTTTCTAAATGATCTAATGGCATGATTGTACACAAATTCTCACATAAGACATGTCGTCATAAGATTATCATGAAATTGACCTATATTTCATAATATATGGGGTAGTTATTCATTTTTGCTCGGTTTATTGGTATACGGTGGAGTTTTTAGTTTAATGGGTTGGTCTCATATTATACTATTAACATGAGACCGACTTTGATGAGGATGTTGTTTGCACAGACCATCTAGTATTCAGGAGGAGATGCTACACAGTGATGCAGTTGTCTTGCAATATTATCATATGAGACATGTTTTCACAAGTTTGTCATAAAACTGACCCATATGTCATAATAAATTGGGTAGCGTGTACCAAAAAATTAGAAATAAAACTGACCCATATGATAGAGTTTTTAGTTAAATGGGTTGGTGTCACATAATATTTATAAACATCAGACAGTCTTTAACAAGGAAGTTGTTAGCATTCATAATTAGTAATCAGGTGGACATGCAACACGGTGACGCAATTGTCTGGCAATGTCAATAGTTTATTGCATTGCTTTATTCCGCTATTAGAGTATGTCGGTCACTCTAGTTTGCCTGAGCTTTTAAAAATTTTCCATTTTTTTACATAATGACAGAGTAATCGTGATGCTTTGCCTTAAGAAAATGAACTCAATGGACTTGTTTTGCTTTATTTAGGCTGCTGGGATGAAGCCCCATGATCCTTACCTTAGTGTCTCTGAATCAATGGCTGACGTTCATGGCGGCTCCGATCACTTGCCACCAGGGACCCACCAAAATTACAACGGCCAAACTATTCCTCATCAGAGCCCGTATACAGATACGAAAGGACAAGCCGCTTATCATAGTACCGCTTTGCAACAATCAGCATGGAATCCGACACCTTATCAGCCACAGGCTCCTTATCAGAGCCACCAACAAACTGCTTATCAAAACCCTCAGCAAAGTGCTTATCAGAACCCTCAACAAAGTGCTTATCAAAACCCTCAAACTGCTTATCAGAACTCTCAACAAACTCCATACCAACCAACCGAAGCACAGCCAAGCCCATACACGAGCATGAATGCGCAGCATAATGCTTACCAGAGTGCTCCTACAACCCAGGGTGGCTACCAATACTAGTTTTAAGTAATTTTGTACTATGGCTGAAATTATTAGCTTTTCTTAAAACCACCTGAGCACTTAGTCAGTGGCCAATGCGAAAAAGGAAAAAAATGGTGGTCTAGTGGTGAATTTACTCCTTTATCCCTTTATTTTGCTCCTCAAATTTCTGTTTTTTTATTTTATTTTGGGACTTTGATTTCCCCCTTCTGGTTTCTCTTTACGCTCAGTTGAGCTGTATGCATACCGTATTGTCGGGAGTATAAAATTCATCGTGGATTTTTCTTTTACTGCATTACAGGCAAGTTTCTTTTTTTTTTTTTTTTNNTGAGGTCAAACATGCTCTAAATTATTTACAATGAATGAGTCCATATTATCACTTGTTTTTTTTTCTTTTTTTTTTGCCAAATGTAAAGAAAGTGTTTCACATTAGTAGTACTACTCTCCACGAGTCATTATTATTAAAGTTGAAGTCGCGTTTTGTTCTCAATATTTTGGATTGGCGTTGTTCGAAGTAGGAGTTATTGCAGCGCTGTTCAAGGTATTCGTATTATGCGAGCCTGAAATCAAATCCCCTCATTCAAGTGTCTAACATTCTAACAATGTTAGCTAGCTATCTAAAGCGATCATATGAAAATGAGAAACTGTTAAAAGTCATTGTGGGTTGTGCTTCCCATCCGATGTTGCTCATGATTAGGCTTGTCTCCTTGTAGGATCGCCGTGGTTTCTCCATGTAAGTCTCTCAAATCCCAACTTTATTAGAAAATTTCATCATTTCAAATTTCAATCAATATAAAAAACGTCATTTACTTTTTTTTTTTTCTTTTTTTCCATTGGTCATCTCATAACTGAAAGGGCTAGGGATGCGCACTCTTCGAAAGGTATGAAGAGCTAATTCTGACCCATTTTGTGTCCTATATTATGTTCTGTTGACCCACTACTCTTTCAAACACATCCGGTAATTTAATATATGATAATTCACATGTTCTAGAATGTGTACCGGAATTAAAAAAAAAAAATTCTCCGTTATGTTGAGGGATAATCTACCACCAAGGCAGAACTCAGAATGACTCCCCACACAACCGCGCAAACACAAACCCACCCAACATCCACACCACATGCAAAAAAAAAAAAAAAAAACACTTATCACGTTCAACTCACATTAACCTAAGCTGGCCTGTTAAATTAACTGAAAACATCCCGTCTCACACCTTTACTCCAGAGTCGCATAATACCGAAAGGGAGTGAGGGAGGGACTTCTCTCCCTTGCCAAAACGTTCCAACTTGGGTTGAAACTTCTACCAACCATTAAGAGAATAACTAGCGGTGGGAATATTAAGGTCTAGAAGAAGAAAGATGGTGAATATGAACACAAATTTGAGAACTGAAAAATTAAAACAGCTAATTTCACATGTTTGCCAAAGCAAATAACAATTCAGATAGCAAGGAAATTTTATCTTATATTCGTCGGCGTCGGCGTATTCTTCACGTTGTCAATACAATCAAAAGGGGCCAAAAATGTTTCTAATGTAATAAATACATCAAATTCCAAAACTGGAAATCTCAATTCTCCAAATTAAGGGAGTATACCGCTAAACTACAATCGAAATAAAAAGGCCAGTAAGATAGACATTTTCCCAAAAAAAAAAAATGGCTATCCAGAGGCTTACAGAACTTTCTTATCATTTTCCATGGAAGCGTACCGTTTACTCAGCATCCATTGTCTACTATTAGTGTAAAGAGCAAGTAAAACAAACTGAGAGAAGCAGACCATCATAAGTATAGCCTCAAAGAGGAAAGGATACCTTTCTGGAGGACGCAAGGTTAAATAAACTATATGAATTACCAAAATGCATAAGAGGAGCAGGAACATGAGCAGTGTTCTCCTGGGTGAAGTTTTGAACTTCTTAGAACTTCTCCTTCTTGGTGGTGCATAGAAGGTAAGGTCAAACAGAATAAAGAGAGAAAAGTATGCCAACACAAGTTGATCACGACACACAAGAGGAAACATCGAGAACAGAGCAAATTTTGTTAGCCATCTGAAAACCATAGGCTCTTCAAGAGCCATAAGGCTTGCTGGTAGAAGAGGCAGCAAGATAGACTTCTCATGGACTGCAGAATCAAACACACAGTTAGGTTTAGGGCCCCTCAAGAAACAGAAATTCTTTATGGGATTCGCGGTATTAAGACAGTTATCTCCCAAGAGACGGACTCACTCATTAAAAGTGTGACACATTAAAAATAGGGTTATTTAATATAAATACTACAAACTATTCGAGTGCTTCTCAAATTACTCCAAACTTTGATTTAACTAGCAATATACCCAACTATTATACCCTTCCGCTTTTAATAGAATTGTCTCGTTTTTAACCTAGAGTAACAGGTAAATCTAAGCAGGACCCACAACTTCATCTTCTACCCAAACTTTCCTCCATTATTGTTCCTCCTTCTACCCAATTTTTCCATGTTCAATTAAAATCCATCTTGTTCAAAATACCCGAACTTCCTCCTGCATTTTTTTTTTTCAATTTAAATCTCCTATCTCTCCCATTATCACCCATACATCACCCTCCTAGATCCCATTATCATTCATACATCACCCTCTCAACCACCACTTACACCATCCTCAACCACCTACTGCCATTATTTACAACACTCTCAACCGCCACTCACCACGGCCCCCCATATTTCGCCGCCATCTTCAGCCGTCGACCACCATTATTCTTCACCTTTACATTCCTTTCTCTACTGTTTCGCCTAGAAAATAGAGGTTACGGCCAGCCTTGCCTCGCTTTCCTACTGTCCGCCACCGCGATTGTGACCTCTTACATCCTCCAAGCCTCTTTGTCGTCTTCATGCATGTACCTCTAACAGTTGATTTAAATTTCTAAAACCCTAGATCCCAAATCAATTTGGGGTAAATATTAATTTGGGGCTTGATTGGGGTCGTGGGTGGTGTCACTATGACGGTTGAGAGTTGGGCTAAGGCGGTCATGGTTTGCGTGTAAGTGGTTATGGGTCGACGATGGCGATTGTGGCGGTGTGACTTGTCGATGATAATGGTAGGATCTGTTAGGGGCGAGTTTGCAAGGATAATAAGGGAGTGACTTGTTATACATGTAGCAGGTTACCCGAGTATATTCTGAGAAGAGGGAGTTAATACTATAGTTTATTGCAAGTTAAATTAAAAGTCAAGAGTATTTTGAGAAGGGGGGCAATAGTTTAGAGTATTCATGTTAAATAACCCTTAAAAATATTTGATAGTTACTCCATATACGGTAAATGGACCAGTCTCATGATGATAGTTGGGTGAGTCTGTCTCTTTTTAACAGCAAGGTCAATAGTAGAAAAAACCTTGCATACCTTGATACGAAAACAAGTAAAATGCGAAAGAACTATTAAGTAAGCCATAGAGGAATCCTTTGTTGCATGGATACTTTATCTGCTGAATCATTGAAGGCAAACATGCTGAGATGGTGGCGACCAGGCTAATCAGCTTCAATGATTGTGTAGCGAATAATTTTTTCCACTTAATAAGAACTGATGTTGTGCACCAGAAGTTGGCCACATAGTCCTCGTAAATCCCTCTCTCAAAAGGAGCAAGCCGGGCTAAAACCTTCATCGCATATTTAAAACACAAGTCAGAGAAGAAGTCACTCTCATCTAAAACATGTCTGTCCAACTCGCCAAGATAATATCCTCATGACACACAAGACGCAGCCTTGAAATGTTGTTAGAGGGGGAAAAAAAAAAAAAAAAAAAAAACTCCAGATCACCCTTAGAAAGCTGAAGGAAGAGGTATCTTCCTATGATAATAAAAGATTTACTTCCCTCATCCCATATTGTCCCAATAGACTTTAATGGTCAAACAATATTGACAATTGATATTATCTCGCGATATGCAATAAACTTTTTTAAAATGATGGTACATATATTTTTTTTATCTTGATACTTCGTACAAAGTTTACGTTGTATTTCTAGAATGTACAATTGACTTACTTCCTGCATCTCTATGATGAATTTAATCTGGTTGTCCAATGGCAAAAGAACTAAAGAAGGGAATTTATTAGCTCCGTATTTAGTACTAATAGGTGAACTGGGAGAATCCACAATCCATAATTCATAAGCGATAAACTGTTGTCCTACTTTTGAATAGTCGAAACAAGAACTTGTGATGTAAGAGTTGAAGCCCCAAAGCCGAAAGGAAGAGTTTGAGGGATTTTTTTTATAGGAATCAGAGTGGTTTTCCTTGGAGATGGAAAATTCATAGTACATGATATGCATGATATGAGCTTTTCCTGGTAGTTGGCTAAGCTGCGCTAGGTGCAGGAAACATCAAACAATCTTGTGAATTACATTTGTACAAGTTTTAATCTAGTACTCCCTCCGTACCAGACCAAAGGTAACACTTACTATAAACGAACGTACCACACCAAAGGTAACATTCCATATTTGGCCCACAACATTACCAAGTTATCCTTATACCCATTTGATATTTACACAAAATGACATTAGATACCCCACCTACTAACCCACAATTAAACTCACAATTACATACCCCACCTATTTTTTTTCCCTCTTTACCCTTACTTTTTCCACCTTTTCTTAAATACTCCAATTTTCCCTACGTTACCTTTGGTGTGGATACGGAGGGAGTAATTAACTAGATTAATAAACTAGTATCCTTAAAATGATTCTAATATTATTACTATTACTACACTAGTAATCTTATTGTGATATTAGAATGGATGAACAAATGCTTGTGAATCTAAAAACCTTGTTTTAGAGAGATGGCGAGAATGTTAGAGTTTTGCATGTAGAAGAAAAATGAATGAA
>LHUT01007538.1:0-10692 GCA_001412135.1 Silene latifolia subsp. alba | reverse complement strand
CCGGGTCCCCTTCTAACCGGTCCAGTCCACGGTCTTGGGATATGTTGGGATATGTGGTTATCCGGTCCGCGAGTTCATCCGATCCGGTCCAGTCCGGTTTTGGACAGGTGAACACCCCTACTCCTGATTGAATTCCCCGAGTTAGGTCAACCTTTGTCAGCACTATATTAATAACATATCAGAAAATCATTGAGTAGGTCATCAAGGTAAATCTTTTCGGACCGTTCTTGGGCACGAAGCATGCGGCTCGAGTCATGATCCCGGCCAAACAAGGGAGCATAATAACAACAGCAAGTACAGCCTCAGTCATAGGAGGTGCATCAATGTATGCTTATACTAGCTCAAAACATGGAGTAGTAGGGTTAATGAAAAATGCAGCAGTAGAACTTGGAAATTACGGTGTTCGGGTAAATTGTGTTTCACCACATTTAACTTCAACTCCTTTGGCCAGATCATTTCTTAATATGAAAGATGAAGAATTTTCCCAGTTTTATTCGAACATTAAAGGTGAAAGATGCAAAGTTGAAGATGTTGCAAATGCTGCTTTGTTTCTTGCAAGTGATGATTCAAAGTATGTTAGTGGTCATAATCTATTTGTTGATGGTGGATTTACTATTATGAATACTGGATTTTGTATGTATGAATATGCTAAATAATTATTGTTGTTGAATTAGCGGTTTCCGTTAGTTATGTGTAAGACGATTTTATACAAAGATGGTGTAAACAGATCGAAATATAACCATTTTAATGAATGAAAGTAGTTAGATAAATTATCTAGAAAAGATTGTTATTTCATTTATTAATTATTATTTTTTTAAATGGATTCCTAGTAAACCTAGCAAACAAATCAAGCCGTGTTATGTTCGTGTCCATGTAAACTTTAAACGGTCATCACTATCCCAAGTCTCCAACCCTAACCCAACGTAATTACGTAAACAACTCATTTGTCTTAACCCTAACTCTGTCCAATTAGTCTTTCTATAACCCAACATCACAAGTTTAACCCATTTATCTTTAAGTAGGTCATTTTTAACCCTTGATTCGTTTAACCCAATAAATTATGATAAAAATAAACTAAGTTTTATAGCTCTATTATCCCAAAATGATGAATGAAAATGTTTATTTTTATGTTGTTTGATTGGAATATTTACTCAGCTCAAATTTCATGACAATTTTAAGTAAATAGATTATTCGTGTCAAATGAGTTCAACCATAACCCAGCCCATTTAAATTTCGTGTCGTATCCGTATCAACCCAATTACATAAATAGACCACAACTTAGCTTTAACCCGCTAACTCCATATCGTGTTCGTGCCGTATTTTCGGATCGTGTCAATGACTACCACCTCTAATTGTGCATCAAAAATACATACAACAAAGGAAAATGTAAATAAACAACTTTGACACCATTAAAGAAAAATGTAAAGATTTAATGTAGGGTCTCTCTTCCTCCCAGGGGTGTTCAATGGTCCGAAATCAGACCGAATCACATTATCTGGATTGAAAATTAAACAAGGGTTAAAAGGTGGTTAAGGATCGGACAATGTTAATATTGGTCGTCCGATCTGAACCATAAATAAAAGTGGATCACACTGAATCAGACCAAATGAACCAAATATGATTGTCATTGACGTGGCTCTCGACATATAAAATTAGAACTCAAGAAATTCGTAAAAATCAATATAAACAACATTAGTACATAGTTACACATCTTATAATACGTATAAACAAAATAGAAAATAAATCAATAATATTACAATTTTAAAGATTCTTTTCGTATATAAGTAAGGTCCACGTTGTTTCAAAAAAAGTTTGGTCCATGGTCCGACCCGTGGTCTATTCGATTTGATCCAGGACCGAACCGAAGACCAAACTAGAGTAAATAGCTGGATTGTGAACCGAACCAAATAAAATACGGTCTAAACCAAATGATCCGATGTCCAGTCCGAACTGGTTTTTGATCCGGACCATAGAGTGAATACTCCCCTATTTCCTCCAACCATGAAATTATGGGTCCGATTCTACCGACCAAAAAAAAGAGAGTAGCTTCGAAATTTGTTTTGCAAGAAACTTAAAAAAAAGCACAGTATAAAAATTAACCGCGACAGTTGGCAAACGCTTCCCGCCTGTAAATCTACAGTTATACCCCCAAATTCCCCCAATTTTCTTCCGTTCAAATTAGGGTTATTCCGTACCATTTTTCCCCAATCTTCAATTATTCATTCCAGGTAACAATTTGCTTCATTTCCTTAATGTTAATCTTCAACATTAATTTCACCCTCACAATTTAGGTGAATTTAATTTCATTATTGACCTGTTCTATTCATTTTTATCAACCGTAAAGAATCAAATGAATTGGAGGAAGTAAGTTTCACTGATATTTGTTTTTTTAATTAACAGTCATGGCAGCAACAAGCGTAGCGAAAGCCGTCGCCGAAAAAACCGGACCGAGCTTACGGCGACAAGCTCTAACCCTAACTTCCGCCGCCGCCGCCCGCGTTCGGCAGCTTCTTGAGCAGCGCCGCCGTCCATTTCTTCATCTCGGTGTTAAGGCTCGCGGTTGCAATGGCTTGTCATACACGCTTAATTATGCTGGTAATTCACATTTACTAAATGATGAATTTAATTGATTTTTGTTTTATGTTTTTTGATGATTGTTTGTTAGTCTATTGATTAGGTGTGTCGTGTGATGATTATATCCTAATTTTAAGTCTCAATTGTGCATATATTAGGCTATATAGGTGATTAAATTCATTATTATTAGTATTTTTGATCTTTTGCGTATCGATTAATTATGTATGTGGTAGTATCTGCACAATTGAGCCGTAATTGACGATTGTTTTATGTTTTTAATCGGTTGTTTATCTATTAATTAGGTGTGTGATGATCATATAGTTGTTTCAGTCTCAATTGTGCACATATTAGGCTACATAGGTGTCCAAATTCATAACTACTGTGTTTTTGATCGTTTGCTTATCTATTAGGTAGATATGTGATAGTATGTGCACAATTGAGCTATAATTGACGGTCGTTTTATGTTTTTTTATCGTTTCTTTATTTATTAGTTAGGTAATTTGATGATTATATCCTAAATTTTAGTCTCAATTGTGCACATATTAGGCTAGTTAGGTGTTTAAATTCACTATTATCTAGTTGATTTTTGCTTAAAACGTTTGGTTTCCTATTAATTATTTTATTAGTTATGTGATAGTATGTGATGATTGAGACTCATTTGGCGATTGTTTTATGTTTTTGATCGGCTATTTATCTATTTATTTGGTATGTAATGATTATTTCTTAATTTCAGTCAAGATTATGCACATATTAGGTTAGATAGGTGTTCAAATTCATTGTAACGCGATGAAAATGCGTCACTTTTGGATTACATTGACATTATTGATATATACTTTTGTATTAGAGTGGTTGTTTATTCATCAATTAGCTACGTGATGATTATATCCTTATTTCAGTCTCAGTCTCAGACTCTCAGTCTCAGACGTGCACATACTAGGCTAGGTTCTTTTTAATGTGATGAGATTATTTTAAATTTTGATATTTTAGTCTCAGATGTCCATATCTTTATGAGATTTGGTATGTCAAAGGCCTACTATTAGTATAAAAATGTGTCGCTGCGAATGAGGATGGAATTTGAATTTCTATATGCTAAGGACCAGATTTTTATCTTTATGAGATTTGGTATGCCAAAGGCCTACCATTCTGTGGTTGTTTTAAACAGCTATCAGAGGCCATAGATGTCGTTTCGGCAACTATCTATACTGAAATAGTTGCTTATCGAGTGAATATACTGAACTTTTAGAATGAAATGGCAATTGCTTTGGTCTTGGATAAAAATGTAGGTGAATCTAAATAAACATGCTAGAGCAGTATTAGAATTATGCCTATTTAATTACTTGTATTTTTTGGGTATTGAAGGCAGATATCTTCATTCTTTGAGATATTGGGGAATTCATAGAAGCACTAATATAGTGTACGAACTATCAGTTGCAGTTATCCTAATCCGTTTTTTATTTGTTTTTCATCAAAGCTGTGATAGTTCAATCAGTAAGAAGATTAACTTCTGTTTGTTTGAAGTTTGGACTTGCTTGAGGTTGAGATACGTTTCTTGTTTGAATCATAGAATCCTGGTGGTTTAAACTCTTTATCCTGCATCTTGCTAGACGTATCAATCTTATCATATTTGTGGCTTTTGAAGTCATGTATTGAAGGTTGAACAGATGACGTAATCCATGAAAGGGCACAAATTACAAATACTAATACCAAATAACAAAGAGGGAGATTATATCTCATTCAGTGTTAGTGTTATTTGTAGGCTACAAAGGATGTTTTCGGTTGCTTCTCTTGTGTAGATTAGCTTATCATAGCTATTAAGCTTCATAACGATGTGACAGTGTAATTAGATACAACTTGTCTCTGGCAAGTAACCTATTGGCATGCCTAACTCTGCGCACTCATGCGTAACTCTGCGCACGTATGCATGTGTGTAAATCAACAATTAGGTCTTGGCTCTCTATTGATTGAACATGTTTCATAGTCATTATGTTGCAACTTAACAAAATACTGGTGATTGTTTGAAATGTTTTTTGAATTATGAACATGAAAACCTTTAGCTCTTAAGGTGGTAGGGTGTTCTATTACATAATCCACTCTGCATGACTGCTTGACATTGATTCTAAGATAATAAATATTTAAGCTACAGGAACATAATGTATGTATTTGGGATGTTCAGATGAAAAGGGAAAGTTTGATGAGCTAGTCGAGGACAATGGAGTCAAGATCCTTATTGATCCCAAAGCTTTGATGCATGTTATTGGAACAACAATGGATTTTGTTGATGACAAACTCAGGTGTGTATATATTAACTTTTGAGTATCCCTGAGCAACTGCCTCTATGTGTACGTAATTGATATTATATGGTTGTAAGCATCTAATTGGACACTTTGACTACTAAAGTCGGCGTTGCTATCATATGGTTTTTCATACTAGGACTAAGGCTTTTGCTATTTGCTTCATTGTCACCAATCTCACTATGTTCATCGCAGGTCAGAATTTATATTTATCAATCCGAATTCAAAAGGGCAATGTGGATGTGGAGAATCGTTCATGACAACTAGCAGTAAAGGGGCTGCAAAATGAGGTGCCAAACAGCTACAACCAGATTTGGGCGGTCGACTGCTTCAAGTTAGTTCTCTCACCTGCTGCTACTATGATTTAACTTCATTTCTTCGATCTTCTGTTGCTTGTTGTAACTTGCATAGAATCTGACGGAAAAAAAATAAATTGGCAATTTTTTTGTTTTTGTTTGTGAACCAACATAGATTATTTTGTTGTATGGGTGATGCTCGATTGGCTGTATATAAATTATACTGAAAAATGTAATACAATTTTGATGTACCATTTTAGTAAATTAGTTTATCAGCTGATCTGATTTTAGTTTTAGATAATTAACTATATATGTTATATGTATATAGTGTTTTGTGAAAACTGAACGGCAGAGGCCCAAGTTATGCTAGAGAGGGTAACTTTTCTTATGTAATGTTCAGAGTTATATACCTGAAATTTTGCGCCCTTTCTGCCCTAAAACATTTGTGTTAAATACCAAAGGATTTACTATAGAAAAGTAAGGCATGTCTCATGAATCAGACTTAAATCAGACTATCACATTTAGTGAAGGGGAAATTGCTTGATGAATATAGATGACCGGAGGGGTGACTGGAGAGGCTCAACAGATGTTTCTCGTCCTTCCGACCATTGCTGATGGTACATTATTAAAAGCTAAGACATCATGTTAGATTTGTTTAAAATCAAATTTATAGGCATCTGAAAAAGGAGTTTTCAAGTGATAAAGATTCAAAAGTTTAAGAAATGTGAACAGAGATAGATGCTTTGACTACCGCCCAGTAGAGCAACTCCCAGGGGTAGTATTACATGATAAGATAATATGTTGGAGATCCTTTTTCTCAGTCTTTGTATTTTTCTTGATATGTTTTTTTCCTTCCTCGGTAAAAGAATGAAGAATCTGAGGTCACAAAGATATTCTCGTAGCTTGGGGAACGGTCGTACGGTAGTTTTAACATTACATTGGAGTTCTTTAAAGCATGAAACATCTTCATTTAAGCATACAAGGCTAGGTATTGCGTATTATTTCTCTCAAAGGCAATTCTGTCCTAGATGGTTTCGGGCAAACTTTTACACAAAGGCAATAAGGCAACCAAAGGAATTTAATCATTTACAGAAGTATGTCTTGAAAACTTAGGCAGCAGCTACCCAGTTTCTGCCCCTACTTATGAGGGTACATAATTATAGAAACCTTCCTGTCTGTGTCAAGATCTCTGTTCCAACTGTGACTATGTTCTATGTAACTATGTCGGTGCCCATTGTCCAATATGTCGGTGTACCACATTGGCATCAGTTTTTCTTCAGTTCCTGTTGAGCATGCACCAATAAATAAGGTGGTTAACACTTAATAAGGTTTCTCCTGATAAAACTTGTAGCTTTTCTGCTTCTTACTCTATTCTTGTTACCCTACTGGCCTACCGTGTCTTAGTTTAATACGGTGAAAATCTGTCCGGACTCACAAACACGACCCGATCCATTTGTCAGGTCTAGGGATGAATAGATAGTTGTACATATCTTTGGCAAATTGACAAAATGCCAAACATACAGTGATACAGAACTTATATCCTGATTACTGTTATCTGAGACTGATTATGACATTTAAAAAAATAGACTAGAACCAACTTTTGTAGGCACTGATTTCCGGCCTTCTCAAACTTCTGCTGTCAGTATGATGTTGCCTTTTTAAGGATTATCATCATATTACAGTGAAGAATGTTTCTATACACTGCAGTACTGTACCTTACTGCTGTGTAGGCGTGTAGCTGCCATTGGGAAAATAGAATTCATGATGACCGTATTTGGACATGAAATTTAAAGTTTGTGATTCTGTGTCGATAATTAGGAATTTGAAAATGTTGTTTCTTGGAGGTCAAGTTATATTTCTTATATTTTGTCATTTTATGTTTCCTGGTTAATTTTTGTAATTTTTCCAATGCCAATAGTAGAAACTCTGTTTCCATGTTCACGAATATGTTAGGTTAGCTTAATTACTTGCATGATTTTAGCTATTAAATCAACTCAATATTGGTTTGGATTATATGCTATACTAGTCCATATGGTCCTAGGAATGCTATTTATGCCTAATCAAACAATATATTCTCGAAGGTTAATCAAGTAATTTGTGTATTGTGAGTTGACAACTATTATAAGCTTGAAAGATCACAAAAACTTTTAAAAAACTGTCATACGTTAAATCACTTTTATTTATAACATAGCTAGGATCATGGTGTGATTTGATACTTTTTAAGCTATTTTCATATAGTTTTACGAGGGACTTGGATGATTTTAGTTGATTGCTTTCTTTCTCTTCTTTCCTGTCTTTGTATGAGGTGTGAAATTAAGAAGGGGCAAGGGAGGTTATACGACAATTAAGGAGGTAGTTGTTTACGTTGAATGATATATGTTGCTATATGGTGTGAATTCATGTGGGGTAAGAAAATAAGAACTCATTGACGGTTCGTAGCAGGCTTGTGTATGCTACAGGTTTGTGAGGGTTGTTATGTAAGTGAAAGGTATTGGCAACAATCCCTTGCTCTAATGGTTACGCAAGTTGCTACTACATGGTATTCGAGGATCAACATAACTTATCTTTCTAGATAAACAAATAGTGGGTACTTCGTATTATCTAATATATTAGGATATGAAACCATCGATTGAGCTTTAACCAAAAGTTTAAGCTGATAGTTTAGGCTCAATCATTGGTTTGAATTTTCGACTTTTTCGTGTCCTTATAATACTAGCAATTGCACCTTATATGGACCAAAAAACCAAGACAATTGAGATTATTGACCAAAATAAAATAAGGGATTTAGATTTGAGATTGATGTTGACTTGTTGGTATGAAACAATCTAGAGGTCGTTGCTAGCTTGGTATACGCCACCGCCGCTCTTTATTATTCAATTCCTGGTCTATAGCCAGAAATTATGAGATTGCTAGCTTTAATTGTTGCCTTTCTTGTGAAGCCATTGAAATTTGAAACACATTTACTGTATTATTTAACAAACTTTTTAAAATAAGAAAAAAGAAAAACAGTGTGCATATTTAAAGTGTGATATATACTTCCTATATATTTGTCTTACGCTTAAGTTGTATGCATTTTCAAAATTGCGAAATACTACTGGGTTGACTTTTACAATTGGAGTCCGTCTTAAGCTTAAGTTATTATCAAACGAGATTTCGTGTTATAGAAGAGTGCTCAAAAGAATGATTGTATTTGTAGAGTATGAGATTATGCAGGAATTTAGGAAGTACTTTGCATTAAGCTACGTAATTATGGTGATTGGTTGTGATATCATCGACATTGTATTTGTAGGTATATCTCATTTTAGATGACTAGTTTCAGCATTGATTATTTTGAAAGTGATTCATCAGATCACAAAAGAGAAAGGTCCAAATTTAATTACTTGCAAAAGCTTCAACTATAAAAGAGAAGTACTAACTACATTTTTCTTGTGCATGCACTTCCTTTATCTAGATTATTCTGTGTTATGACAAGTTTTCTTACTTAGCTCTAAATCTACATCTTAAAAAGTTGTGAATACTTAATACTCCGTATTTCTTTCGTAGTTTTTTTTATCGTATTTTTTAAGACAACTTTGTTATTTAGGCAGTGTCTGCTGTGTTTTCTTTGACTTTCTTAACATTAGTCGTATAGTATTAACTTTATTTTTGTGTTTTCGCTCTTTTCCTACTTCTTTTTTCGTTCTTTTACACGGTATTGATGGTTTAAGTAATGATTCATACTAGCTTAGCCTACTTAAGTATTGTTTTTAGAAGAAAATGGATAAAAGTTAGGGGTTCGATTTAATCGAACGTTGAATTTCCACATGGGAATGAGAGACCTCACGATTTAGGCAGCCTTGAGGCCATGACCCTATATATAGAGTATTTCTATCACCATCTGACAATTGGAGTGGAATACAATAGGTTTTATCACCCTCGAAATCGGTCGTCATGGGACTCATGGCGCACCATATGGTTATTATATATAGCTATAACATATATGCTCAATATGCAATCTAAGTAAACTGCAAAGTCTGATAACTCGGTCGTGTTCTAATATCATGACGGGTATTGAAAACTTTGGGATTGAGTAGCGGAGATTATGTTTGACAATATTGAGTAGTGGCATGAAGGACGCCATGGCTCTGTGCAATCAAAAGATTGCGATCAAGAGCGATATTAGGTTGCAATTAATGGTGTGCTTAGATAAGGGCGAGAGAGTAGTAGCTTTCATTTGATTGAGGGAGATATTTGATTATTTTCCTTTAGGAACCATGTTTTAATTTTATTTCATATTTATTTTCTTTATCGGTAGAGTGGTCAATGAACTAGCCCACACGCTTGCATTCTTGCTTGGGAGGTTTAATAGAAGCTCTTGACTTTGTAATTCTTCATTTCTTTGTGGTAGTAGCAAATTTTGTGATGCCTGATTCACTACCGATGAACTGTTTTTTTTTTTAATCCTGGAGTCCCGAACATTTCTGTTTTGCTTCTAAACGGACTCTGAAGTATAAACAAACTTTTGCTAGTCTCTAGACAACTTGTCTTATCAAATGATATCTATCATCTGACGTGTTTTAATACGGTAGTAAAATGGATACGTTGTACGTTGGGATCAGTGACATGGGTACGTTGTACGTTGGGATCAGTGGTGTGATAATGCGGGGATAGTAGTGACACGCGTCCGCTTAGACAATGACAATTTCGAAATTTTTGGTTCAACTTTTGACTATTTTCATGTTTACCTTAATTGTATACTTGTATGTCTGTCCTGGTAAATTTATGGCCTTCAAAACATATACAGTATTCTTCAAAACATATACAGTATTATGATTTCACCAGGAGGTAGAATGTCTAATATTGAAAACATGCAGGGGGTAAATCGTACCCCTGATAATAAATTAAAGTCTGTTTGGTACTTTACTCCATGTCTCCAATTGAGTAAAAGCTTTATTGTGCAATGGACATGTTTCGGATACTGTAGCATGCTGCATGACTGCGTTAGGGATCTGGGCTGTTTTTCGCGTTGACCGTTGAGGTGGAAGCTTTTTGCGTATTTATGCACTGTCTTCACAAATTCATCTCTTTTTCTTTGTTACTGCATTTTCCGTTTTGATCATTTGTTTGCCTATTTTAATTTCACAAAATGCAAATGGTACTATTTATAGGGTGCTCCATTTTCCTCCCACTTGCCTTATTGTGAGAGGAACATTATCCGTCTTCGGCTTGTGACGGGTACTAATTGTGAGAGGGGCACTATCCGTCTTCGGCTTGTGACGGGCAGTACAAGCAAGACCATTTGTTTTATTTTAGACGATCCCCAAGCAATGGTCATGCTAATTAGGTCACCATTTATACTTTACTTTTAATTATTTTTCATTTCCCCAAAATTTCCACTTTTCCAATCATTTATCATTTATTCTCCCTAAATAAACTCTCTCTCATCCTATTACTTTTGCTCCTACCTAATAAAAATACGTCATTGCTCATTCATGTACGAGTTTTACTCAATCATGTACTTTTTGTCATAATTTTTCCATTCATTGTCCTTC
>LHUT01007536.1:0-10592 GCA_001412135.1 Silene latifolia subsp. alba | reverse complement strand
GATTTAACAGTTATCAGAAAATGGAGACGGTTTTAGGCCCGGATTCCGAATGTACTCTAATTACTGTCAAAACGACCGTATCGGGACGTAGATGACAACTAAGAGGTAGACATTAATATTTGAGCAATCACTTGACGATAATCTTACGAACTGTCACAAATCGTTCCGCGTATCAAACATGCGGCCCAATCATCACCGGGTGGTTTGCGGGAGGTGCAGAGATGAGGTATCTACATGGAAGAAGATGGTGGAGGTAAGCAAGGTGGGATAAGATGCTCGAGATGGAAACCTAAGGGTATTCTGGTCAAATAATTCATAATTTTGGACGGAAAATAGAATTTGGTAGTGATAGTAGGTCAAGGTCATTATGTTGGTAGTGATTATGGATGTTTTTTTTATGTCGGTAGTGATTGTGAAAAAGAGGACTTAAGTTGTAGTGTTTATCAATTACGCCTTAAATTCATTATGCTTTACCTTAAAGTAGTTATGATGAATCTTGAATATCATAAAATGGCGGAATTGGGAAAAGTATAATGATAACGTCAAAGTTATTGGTTACAAATCACAATTCACTTCATTTATTTTAAAGCAATACAAATCTGCTACTCTAATTTTTGGGCTAAATTTTAATAAAAATTGTTGTTTATTTTTTTATCAAAAAATGTCTAATTTACTAGAAGAGTAGATATATATATGTCGTAGCTAACCAAATACTCCGTAATCTTTAGTACTTATAATATTGCTACACCATACGAAAAACTCCGGGTCTGCCCCTGGTAGAACGTATAATTTTTATTTTTTTATATCATCATACCTTTTCCCCATACAAAATTTCTTTATTTTCTTATTTTCTTATTTCTCTCTTTTATTTATTTTAATTCAATCAATCATACAAACTTTGTTAAAAAAAGACGTTGAATTTCTATTTTCTAAATTTATATTCATCTAATTTCCTCAATTACTCCCAATTTCCATAAATCATCAGTTCTATCACATTATTTCTCTCAATTACTTTTGCTCATAAATTCATACTTTGTGTAAAGTTTCATTTTTTTGTGTTCAATATTTTTTTCTCATAATTTATTAACAATAAGTCTTTCTTAAGATAGATATAAAGATTAAAACAGGTCAAACAGCATATTACTTGCATAAATAAGATAAACCATTTGCTAATATCTAAACATTTTATTTTTGTCTTATCTACGAAAATGGTATGTTATTTGATCCCTTTTATGTTTAAGACCGTCTTAAACAAGAATTTGCGTTTTATGTGTACAAGCTATCATGTCAAAAAACAATTTAACAGGGAAGTAAATAATGAAAATCTGATAGGTATTGAGAACAAAGTTTTGGACAAATGTTGTTTTGAGGATCTAATCGAAGTTTTCGCTTCAAATAACGCAACTAGAGCTTCCTTATTTAAGAAATAACGTTTTATAATTGTAAACTTTACTATAACTATCGGCGAATAATTTTTGGGATGTGAATGAAAAACTTCATATTTGTAATTTTTTTCAAAATGTATTATATTTAGGGAGTTGCTAAATCAAACATGCAAAATGCTTAATCCTAAACACTTTTTCCGCCTTATTTCGACTTTGCCCCTTTCATTTCTCACCCACAAAAAGAGAGCAAATTACTAATCAAAAACCCTAAAAATTCTCCCAAAAAAACCACCACCTAAACTCCACTTACCGCCCCACCAGCTACCCATAAAGTGACCGACGGTGGAAG
Organism: Silene latifolia subsp. alba; assembly: GCA_001412135.1. Taxonomy (NCBI): domain Eukaryota; kingdom Viridiplantae; phylum Streptophyta; class Magnoliopsida; order Caryophyllales; family Caryophyllaceae; genus Silene; species Silene latifolia. The sequence goes on along the minus strand of LHUT01007536.1, from coordinate 8,858 downwards.
AGGGTTAGTCGTCGGGGCTGGAGGTTGAGGGAACTAGTGCAGTTTAGTATGCCTTGCCCGATATCGTGGCCCATGCAGTGGAAGGGAGGGTCGATGGCGATGAAGGTGTTGAGGAAGATAGAAGGAGAAAGGGGAAGGGCAGGGTCGCGCACGGAGTGGTCAACGTCGCAAGGTGGTCGATGGTGTAGGGTAATTCGTCAGTGCTGGGGGCGGGGGAAAGGTATGGTCGACGGCGATTGAGTTGTTGAGGAAGGGAGAATATGAAAGGGAAGTGATGAGATCTGGGGTGGTCGACGCCTTAGGGTGGCCGACGGCCGGGCTGGTGGCCGGTGCTTGGGATGGGTGGTCAGGGAGGTGTAGAGGATTGATTTTTTTTTTTTTTTTTAATGATGATGGGTAGTGATGTAAATAAGAGATAAAGTGTTTAGGATATAAGAAAATTATGTGCGGGATTTAGCAATTACGTAAATTTAGGGCCTCATAATTAATAGTTCGCACAGGGCTACAAAAATCTTCCAGACGACCCTAATTTTCTTCCAGGACTAGCTATAATCATTAGGAGGCTTGTAGGTAGCCCAGTGATCACCTTTCATATAAACATGACTGACTCATCTCACCCATAAATGATCTTTTTTTAGGCTAACCATTAGATGTATTTTCCAAGTAAAGCGTTGTTCCATAACTTTGATGTCTTGATTCCTAATCCCCCTTCAGCTTTTGGTATGCAATATTTCTCCCAACTAATTGTTGATTAAGTTTTCAAAGAATTAATTAGGTTAGAACGTTTTTTTTTTAATTAGGGGTAGATAAATGAAAAGTGTCATAAAAAAGTATTGTAAAGATTAAAGTTTATTGTAAAAATAAACGTCGTAATTTTTTTGATATTTTTAACAGATTTTAAAGAGAAAAGTGAATATCTCAATATATAAGAATGACATATTATCCTACTTCTATTAAAGTAAAAATATTTACTTCATTCTCCTTATACCATGTCATCTTAGCATAATTTTTTTTGCAATAGTGGTAGGAGCCACTTGAAAAATAATAACAAAATGAGATTTTTGTGTAAATTATTTTCAGTTCCAAACTTTGCAATTCACATATTCATATAGTGGTAGACTTTTAGGAGGTTAGGGTATCAATCCAAACTGCAAAAATAGGTAAATACTATTATACCTCCAATTGTATATTAATAAGAATTCTACCACCACTATAAATTTATCCGAGCTTATGTGTAATTTTTATGAGCTTTTTAAAAGTTTATTTTTTCTGTTTAAGTGGGTGAGTTCAGATACTTTATGGTATAGCTCAGATTCTTTAAAACAAAAAACTCGAAAACTTTAGTACAGAGCTCGGAATCTACACCAGTCTATAAATCGGCAAAAATAAATCGAAAGATTAATAATATATTTTAATACCCACAATCAGGTACTAATATTTTTGTAAGGTTGTAAATTTAAAAAAAAACTGCACATAGATTCAATATTGTATTAAATTAACATAAACTGACATTGAGAGAAACAATTTTTTTTTTCTAAAACTGAACTTTTCATGGTAAACAAACACTATTAAACACATCATTCGGTTAATAATAATTAATAATAATAATTTATACTTAGGCTAACAAGTTAACTGGGTTGTTGTCTAACAAGTAAGGCTAATATTCCGTCCCGATTAATAGTTATCTATTATTTTTAGCACAAGACCAAGAAAAGGGAAATGAGTGAATTTGAATCACACAACACTACAACCCCACATGCATATAAAAGATGGTCCATAAAAAACTTCCAAAAGGGGAAATAGATAACTACTGATTGATACATCGAAAAATAGAAATAGGTAGCTATTGACCGGGACGTAGGGAGACATAACAAAATAAAATTGTCAACATTATATAGATGTATTATACTTTATTCATCCCAATCACCTATTTACCTTTGATTAAAATACTACTCATAGATAACAATAAAAAAAAAAGTAAACAAATGAATGAGATGAAGGGAGTAATTAGAGATTAGATTGAAAAGTATTATAGTTAGAGATGTCAATGAAGTTACAAAATATGTCTTAGTCTATTGATTAAGACGGAGATATCGTGGGCTTCACTAGACCAACAAAAAATGAAGTTATAAAAGTGAATATCACACAATACTTGCATCAGTTAATAGGCATGCATGTAGGTCTTTAGTGGTTAGCAAACAATATACTCTTTATGAATGCCAGAGCATACACGAATTTTACATTTTACTTATACTTTGAACCCCATCAATTAATTAAATAAATAGTATTTCCTTCTTTCCAATTATATGTTTATCTAAATCATATATTATATTAAAGCAACAACCGGCTACCCCTTTAATCGCTACGTGTCACACCCCAATTTCTTGCCACGTGTCATCCAAATATTTGGAATCCCAATACAGTTTACAAAACATTCACGGTCCAATAATGGAAATAATTTTGACGTGATTTTAGGAAATATATTTATGGAGTCATTTTATATTTTAGGAGAAATTTAGTTTACAAAACATTCACGACCCAATCAGGGAAACAAGGAGTCATTTTATATTTTAGGTGAAATTTAGTTTACAAAACATTCACGGCCCAATCAGGGAAATAATTTTGATTTTGACATAATTTTAGGAGATATTTATAGAGTCAATTTATATTTTAGGAGAAATTTATGGAATCAATTTATATTTTTTAATTTGTTAAATTGTTTTATCATTTTACGCTAATCAAATATAATCATATCTTTACCGTATTATTGACTGATAATAATAAAAGGAGATTAACTCAGTAAAGCAATAGCTAAAAAAGATGTACGCTCAAATTTCAATAATGGGCGTGACAAACTAATGTCGTTAATAGTCATTGTTAATATGTGTCAATTTAGATCAACATGCCAATAGATATATATGCCAATAGATATATATGGTCACGCCTTCAACCTATATCAGTCATACCCACGCCAACAACGTTCATCCATGAACACCATTAATAATATTCACTTTTATATTTTCCCTTCAAAATGTCTTGAAGCAGCCTACTTACCACTGGCAAAGACATCGTATTAAAACACGATATGTTAAATATGTCAATGTACGACGAAATGTAGCACGCACACACGCTATGTCAAATACTATAGTGTTTTTCAATTTTGTATGGTAGAATCGCTCCATGGCAGAAGCATCGGCTTCCATAAAATTAACTCACATATTACATGTGACCTCTGATTTTATCAAACCGTAATTGATGAAGTCGAGTTTGTTATCATCAAGAGCCAAAAAATGATAATAGTTTCATAAGTACTTCGTAATTTCGTATATATCATTATGTATAGGTGATATCAATCCCACTTATAATTTGTTTTTAATATTTTCTTTTGCGATGGGTACAATATTTTCCTTAACAGAAGCGGTAAATAATTCCCAAGACCTAACTCCTGTAAAGACAAATACTTCAAAATTAAAAATTCTCACAAGATAATATACTACATCCAAATAATAAATACAATTCAAAATTTATTAGTTTAAGACTATGAATAGATAATTAGACATTGAGCAACATTTTTATGAAGATATGAAACTGTAAGTGCTTGGTGGCACACGAAAATAGTACATTTTTTAATTTTATATATTAATGTGTATCCTTAACGCACACGTCAAAAAACCGTTTTTAATATTTACAGAAATAATATTCCAGTAAAATGATACTCTTTCATCCCACTTTAGATACTTAGTATTACTACTTGCTTGGCCGCGCCCTAATGGGCGCGGTGTTTGATTCGTTGACTCTATTGCTTATGGCTGAACTACGTTGTCTAAACTGTCAAACCTGCGTACTGGTTTGCAAATTTGTTTTCTGTGCTGCGTTAACTACTGTCAATGTTTAGTTCCTTTAAATAGTTCTGTAGACTCGATTTGTGTGCCGTCCTCTGCTTTTCACTATATTAGCTTTTGTGTTTTTTACTTCAGTATGAGCCCTGTGAACATGGCGCCATGAAGCATGGTTTTCGAGTAATTGAAGTAGAGACGTAACAACGAAATTACTTTTTCGAATCTCTTAGTTGTTGCAAATATCCCTAGTCCCTGACATACTAAACAATAGAACTATGGAACAACTCCACTTTGGAGCATCACCATACATTTCTGTGGTCTGCAGAGCTTCATGTGTTTTTTTGTCTGAGACGCAGGAACATTTCACCTCCACCGTATATAAACTGCCCCAAAAACAGCACTTATCGCAACACTGAAATACCTAAACTAAACACATAATCGAAAAAAGACATACTAAAAAACAGTGTCATAGCATCTACAACCACGATTAAACACGCCACCCATGTAACAGCATGGCCAACACTAAGCAAACACATAAACCATTGCACAACTAAATCCAAGATAAGTAGATAATCGAACCTATTGCTCGCCATAGTTTTGTACACAGCACAACCAACGCGCAAACAACTAAAAAACTCGCTACTTTTGTTTAGAACCTCTAACAACCACCGCTCACACAGGTAAAGCATCCTACAATTTTAAATTTGTCCGCAAAAAAAAAAAAGCTAGAAAGATAGTTTTGTTTGATCTGTGTTATTAATTAGAGACATATTCTTCCATTCCTGGTTATGCGTCTTCAAACTGCAGGACCCTTCTTGCCAGACATACAGATGGGTAGTTTGGGAGTTTTGCTTCTTCTGGTTCCATTAACTGCAGATGTGGTGGAGGTGTGTATGATAGAACACCTTCTTTGGATAGGCCGTCTTCCTCTTCGATCAGGGATGTCAGACCTGGTTCTTCATCTATTTCAAATAGTATTGCTCTTGTGGTTAAGTAGCTGCCACGTTCAAGGTCTAGCATAATTTTAGAAGATTTGGAACTGTCAATTCCGTAATTTGCATCAATTATTCTGACATTATAAGCTGGGATAAGGTAATTTATAACCTTCTTCGCTAAATAGTCTTTTGCAAGGTCTAGCGTAAAACTGCAAGGCCCTATCATTTTTTGATTATTGGGGTGGCTTTGAGGGGTGTCAATGGTAATACAGGAAGTGTAGCTCCCTGGATAGTGCGTAATTTGGTGCATTTGATGGTAGTTGTGCTAAAGATCTTCCTTAGTACAGACATGTAGTCTATGTAATTGTGTATATAACCCTGGGGACTGTTTGGCACATTTTCTTCCAACACAGTCAGAGGCGTGCGTTGTGCAATCTACTCTAACTCAATGCGCTTTAGTCTGTAAAGGCGGCAGCAACGTTCAGTTTCTTGTTGATGGTGATAAGTGTAATCTTCTATAATTAATTGAATTTTCTGGATGAAATCTTGTATGGCTGTCAGCGCTTCAACTTCACGAGCTTCCTCGACGCTGTTTGTGCTACTACCCTTATAGGTGAGTTCAGTGTTGTCACGTTTGCTCAAAAGCCTTACACATACCCGATTTGGTGCCCTACCCAAAACGTGGTACTCTGGTTCGTGAAAGTGCACGAAGGTTACTATTTCTGACAGTAGTGGCATGAAGGGAATAGCTATATCAATAGTTTTCATATGGCTGACCTGTTGTGCATTTTAATCATATTCCACGAGTTAGGCCCAGTAATTTGTGACTAAATAGCAGGTTTTGTGTAACCTATTCTATGTTTGTACTGAAAATTGTGAATTATGCGTAAACTGTAATAGATTCAAGTTATAACTGGTCTATGTACAAGTCAAACAAGGTTATAGTTGTTGTTAGGCTATATAAGTTTTCTAACTTTATTTATACTGTAATATATATGTATATGTCATATGAAAGCAAGCATAAGTATTCATGTGCTGTCTGTGATCATTAAGAATGTGCGCTAACTGTTAGATCCATTTAATGTAGTAACCTAAAGTTAGAATGGAGAGAAAAACAAGCCTAAGTAGCTAATAAGACTCCTATGTGTGTGTTCATAATAATCTTTGTTGTGTTCTAAAGTAGCAAAGTATGTATTAAGTATCTTTTAAAAAGGTAATATAGTTATCTCGTTAATAAAAGACTTCGTAATTCAACTCACCGCTGGTTTTGGAGTTTAGGATTTTTTTTTCTATTTTGTGGTAGATTAACAGTTTTCTTGTTTTCGGCGTGTTCATTATTCGAAGGCCAATGGCCTAGGTTTTACCAAAGTATATAATGTAAATGAACAGTAGAATCAAACCTTAGTGTTTGTGTTGTAGCTTTGCTGTTGTCTATCACCCATCTTAAAATGCAGCTGATGCTGTTCAGTTTGACTGCTTATAGAAGAGTATTTGCTCACTTTTGCAGGTTCTTGAATACACTTACTTTGTGCTACAATGAAGAGGATATTAGTTTAAAGCAATAAATTTGACTTCTCTGTGTGTCTCTATGTCCAATTGTTTATCTTAACAAGCAATCCTACATTAAAAAGCAATAGGCTGCATACCCATACTACTGATGTCATATAGAAGATGACATCACTTGAACTGTTTTATACTTTTTTTTTATTTGTTTTCTTTTAGGATTTACCTTTGGGGAAACATTATTGGATATACAGTATATATGTTTTTGTAAATGTTGGCCATTGATTGACTCCTGCTAAACATAGGCTGGTTATCCTTTAGCTCATCCTGGCTAACAATGTTGTCATAATGAAGCGTGACCAGAGCTAGATTGACTCGATAGTTGATGAGTCACCTAAACGTTTTAAGCGGCTAAGTCTAATTATGTGCACAGATGCTGTTCTGAACATATTGTACAGTAGTTTATTGGGTTTGTGGCATTTAGTCGCGCAGACACATCTTAGATCTGTCACACAGTGTTGGCCGAACTTGTCCCTGATTTTAAGTATGCACGTTTAACTTGTTTTACTTTATTGAGCGACTGGTTGATTTTATCTCACATGAATCAGATGGTGTGCATTAGAGGATGGAATTACTGGAGAAACTTGAGGGGGAAGTGATAATTTTCTTTGAAAGAATTGAAAATGTCCTTCAATGGAAAATAGTTTTTGATTTGTCTGCTGGATGTGGTTGGTACATCAAACCTCAAGATGGCGAAACTGAATACCCGTGTAGAATTGAAATTTATTGTGACCATGTTGAGGTTCTACGTGAAGATAGGCTCCTTAAAGAAAGGAGGCGTGAGTTAGAGGTATCGTCTTCATCTGAGGGCAGCTGTTACCACGAGTTCTGATCCTCTAAGTAAGGCATGATCAGTGTGATCACCACTGTTTTGGAAGCAAAAAAAGGGTTTTAGTATTTCTCAACCTAGATGTTTGTTGTAATTTCTAGAGTAGTTGCGGAAGATGTTGGTTGCCAAATTTACAACTAGTATCATTGTAAGTTTAAAAACGGTGTTATCCACTACCATTATTCTGCTATGTGGTGTTTAAATACTTCCATTGTTCGTCAACAGGTAATTGAAAATGATTTGGCTGTAGCCTAGATTATACTATTTGTTAAGTTGTATTATTTATGCGTTCGCTGGCGCAGTATCGTCACCCAAAATAGTTTTTCCTTCTGAGACGTAGGAACATTTCATTTCCAACACCTATAAACCACCCCCAAAACAGCATTCCTCGCCACACGGAAAGACGCAAACTAAACACACAATAAATAAAAGAAAAACTAAAAAACAGTGTCATTGCATCTACAACCAGTATTAAACAGACAACCCATGTAACTGCACCTGAGCAGGCAAAGATATCTAAAAGGAAACACATTTTATACAAGAGAACATTTTTTTCTCGCGACACTGAAATACCTAACTAAACACATAATGAAAATAAGATAAAACTAAAAAACAGTGTCATTGCATCTACAACCACGATTAAACACGCAAACCATAAAACAACACTTGAGCAGCGAAAGATTTCTAAACAGAAAGACATTTTATACAAGAGAACATTGTTGTTCAGGATGCACAACGCCGGACCCCAAAACAAGTCTAGTAGGCTTACATTTCACCGAGTTTTTTAGAACCGTATTACCACCTACAGAAGGCTGACATAAGTCTATATATTACAACAAAAAGTAGACTTTCTAGCATAGTTAATTTTAACAGGAACTTAAACTGAACTATAAAAATGAAGCAGATTGTGGATATGCATCAACAACAACAAGGTACATAATAGTCCGAGTCATAGTACTCTTCACTCCCAGACGCCTCTAAACTATACACCATGTATTCATCCTTGATTGCCTGTTTCTTCTTCAATTTCTTGTGATACACTCGTTTCTCTGGGTCGGTCTTGTAGTATTCGCATGCGCATATTCTCTTGACAACCTTTCCTCCTCTTGACAACCTAACCATGCCATCATAGTTTTCTCGAACAAGTTGGCCCTCATAATCATAGTCTACTTTAGATGTTTATGTACCCACAATAAACCATTTAGCCCAACACCTACACACCTGAGACAAGTTCCTCTTATCAGTCTTAGAAAGCTTGTTAAAAACAATCCTCACCACCGGCTCTAAAGCTAGGAACTCGTGGGGCTCTTCAACCTCATCTGTTGTTGCCTTTTTAAGTGCGTTTGTTGAAAAGATCTCCTTGGACGCATATGTATCTAGCTTCCATGCTTCGTATCCGCTGACGAATGTCTGGTTGTCAGATGCATCGTAGTACACAGACCTGGGGCAGTTGTAGTTGGCCATTAAGTTGATAATGTATTTGTAGCTCTAAATTTATGGTGATTAATTATGTTTGAAGAAGCAAAGTTACCGAGCTGCATTGTGGGTTAATTTAGGTGGTAGTTTATATAGAATATGAGGGGACAATTTTTTTTATGTAATTGTTTTGTGTGGATTTTGAAAAAAAAAAACAAATCACATCTAACAAAACCACCATCTCAAATAGAAGGCAGACAACCACACGTGACCACT
>LHUT01007531.1:0-10637 GCA_001412135.1 Silene latifolia subsp. alba | reverse complement strand
GTTGTCAGGCTGTATGATGTAGTGTCAGATATTGAGTTGTTTCTTTTTTTTTTACAAAATATAGTCATGTGAGATCTTGTTTGATTTATCGTCATGAATGCTATAAGAATATCAATTTTTTTATAATTTTTAATATTGTGTAACTAAAGATATTCACGTTGCAAAACGTGTCTCGACAAGTGTGAAAAAGTCAATGTTACCATTGGTGTGGTATGGAGGGAGTATGATGGAGGCTAGAGTTTTTTTAGAGAGAGATACTATTACTCAAATTTTGAAAATGAAGCATTAAACACTTGACCCGTTTGCTTTTTAGTTGTTATCAAGTTATTTGAGGATAACGATTAGTATACGACAGTAAACATTCGGGTCGGATCAATTCGATTTTCGATTCAAATTCGAGCCCTCAATTTAGGCACGGTTCAAATCAGTCGTTATGACACGACCCGATTTGACCCGACCGTACGGTATAGAACAAGTTATCTAAAAAAACAGAAAAATACTGAAAACAGAAGCAAAACTGATCCATTTTGTTTGTGTTCCCTTCCCTTCTTCACACAGTCTCACCTCAATTCAGTCTTCCCTCATATATTCTCCTGTCTTTTCCATTCTTTCCTTCCTTTGCTTACTATCTTTTCCAGTCTCTCTTTACCTTTTCCCCCTACTTTTCTTACCGCTCTCTCCCATTTTCCCATTTTCTTTTTCCTCTTTAATTCACCTCCTTTATCTTCATAACTACAATAATAATTTTTCTCCAATTTTTTTCACTAATTCTAACTTCCCTTTTGTTCTTTACTCAAATTTAGCTCACTATTGTTTTGTCTTGATCATAAAGTTTGCATCTTTTTGCTCCTTAAATACTTATTTTACTCCCAAATTTACTTCCTTTCCTAAAAAGTTGAGCTTAATTAAAATTATCCATCTCCTTTTTTGTTGAAAGATTTCATCTTTACATGTTTGAGCTCAAATTCAATTCAATTTCAATTTCAACTTCAATTTAAATCCAACTTTGTTACTGATTAGTGCTTAATTAATCAATGGGGTTGTGTCATGCAAAACCAGTAAAAATCCCAGAAACCCAATTAGATAATCAAGTAATTAACACAGAAAACACCCAAAATTTACCTAATAATTTACCACAATCAAACAATAATAATGAAAATGTTAAAAAAACTCCAAAATTCCCATTTTACAGTCCAAGTCCATTACAAAATTGGTTCAAAAATTCACCATCAAGTGTAAAATCAACACCACATAGATTTTTAAAAGGTCCATTTCCAGCAGCATCACCAGCTAAACATATAAGGGCATTACTAGCACGACGACATGGATTAGTGAAACCTAATGAGGCATCAATTCCTGAGGGTAGTGAAGAATGTGAAATTGGTTTAGACAAACATTTTGGATATTCTAAGCATTTTGTGAATAATTATGAAATTGGTGAGGAAATTGGTAGAGGGCATTTTGGGTATACTTGTTGTGGTAAAGGTAAAAAAGGTAGTTTGAAGGGTGTTGATGTTGCTATCAAAGTCATTCCTAAAGCTAAGGTGAGGTGTGGGTTTGAGCTTGGTTGATTATGTTATTTTTTCTTCGTAAGGGTAAGGTTGCGTACATTCCGACTTTATGGGACCCTACTCCTACTTTTAGTTGTTGTAGTTGTTGTTGGTTGTTAATTTGTTATGTTGTGTTTTTTTCAAGTGTTTATATGTGTTGGCTGGTTTTTCGGGTTTTTGTAGAATGGATGATTATGTAGATAAAGTGCTTGATCTAATTTGGTTGTTGAGTTGTGAGGAGTTTGAATTATGGTTGTTTTTAGATTTCTTGTTGACCCAGAATTTTTGTTTCTCATATTTCGTCTACTTGATTTGATTGTATACATTTTGGAGACGTACATTATTAATTGGGATGGAGGAAGCATATCTTTAATGTATGCAATTACAGGCGGTGTTAGCAATTTAAGCGATCTTGTTGTTTCTTGGAATGTTTCTAAAGGCAATTGTGTATAGGGATAGTTGATTTGTTTAAATCATAATCCCTCCAAGTTATTCTGTTAATTTGATTAATCTTCGGTCTTTACCTCTTTATAGTAAAGTGCATAATTCCAACAGCTTATAAATCATGATTGTTCGGTTAATCTTTTGTTATCAGACCTTGTGTAAAACGAGCGTCTTATTGCCTGATAAATGTGTAATTTTGACAGATGACAACAGCAATTGCCATTGAGGATGTTAGGAGAGAAGTCAAAATATTACGAGCATTGACCGGAAATCAAAATCTAGTGCAGTTCTATGAGGCATATGAGGACGACGAAAATGTTTATGTAGTCATGGAGTAAGTTACTGCATTATTTTAAATTGATTAAATTGCATATTGTTTGATATAGATCCTACCATAACTGAAGTGTTTGTAAATTGTACTACGTAATTTGTAAGCATGGTGATGCTTTGTTGAGGAGAATATTAAGTCTGAGTAACCATCAAACCCTCATGGCCTCATCCCTTCTAGGAACGGAATGTCTTATGTGGTCTTATTTAATGAAACATTGTTGTGAAGAATTACATCTCGGCCGAAGTTGCTCAAAAATGATGGATGTCAGTAGACCTAGCTTTCACCTGGCAAAGCTGACCCGAGACCCGAAAATGACCCGAACTTGCCGGACCCGATATGACCCGAAACCCGAATTGACCCAACATGACCCAGACCCGACCCGAAACTTGATTGACCCAATGTTGACCCGACCCGAAATGACCCGACCCATAATTGACCCGATCCAAAATGATTTAAAGTGACCCAAAATTACCCGAAACGAGAAGTACTAAGTCAAATTAATGTTATTTACACCAAATAGAGTTTCATTTGTTACAATCATCCCTTAATAATAGTTAAATTTGCAAAATAGTATTTCGTAATCAAAATAGTATTAACTAAAGTGTTTTAGCCATTAACCCGAAAGCGACCCGACCCAAAATGACCCATACCCGAAAGTGACCCGACAAAAGGTCACCCGAAAATGACCCGAAACCCAAACTGACCCGACCTGATCCGAAATATATGACAAACCCGAACTGACCTGACCCGAACTGACCCGACCTATACCCGGCCCGAATGACCCATTTACCACCTCTAGATGTCAGTGTTCCTCTTCATACAATCTAACGGAATGTTCTTTTGGTCATGTCAATTTCGCTAGGGCCTAAGTGATGTTGTAATGAGGAATCAAATTTTAGTTTATGGTCGCTGAGTTGTGATTTTTGGCATTTTGCTTGTCACCCTAATTTCCCATTGAGTTGGCCTGTTTTGTCATTATTCTGTCATCATAATGATTGCTGGGTTTGAATAATACTCCATGGTTGGTAAAAATTGATTATCCTGCTTGTTATGTAAGAATATCTAAGTATACTCTGAGGTAACTAACCAAATGAATTGCTTGGCTCCCGTAGGCTATGCCAAGGTGGTGAATTGCTGGATCGAATCCTTTCAAGGTACTAATAATCTGTTAACCCTTAATTTCAGGTGATTCATGAATTATTGACGTTTGGCTAGTATATGGACCTGGCAAAACTGACCCAACCTTAATAAATCAAACTAAACACCCTGATTCGAGACTTGAATTACAACGAACAAAGAAACCCGAATATAACCTGAACTTTGTTGGCCTGAAACAGCTAGGCCAAAAGTAAACTGACTTCATACATGACTCTAAAATACTGCACTCAAAACAAAATCTACCCACCCCACACTTAACCTTGAATGACCTGTTTCTCAAGTATTAACTCTACAAGCACAGAAACAAACTTAATTTGGCCTGTGTTATTCAGAGGTGGGAAGTATCCGGAAGACGACGCAAAGGCGGTTATGGTTCAGATTCTGAGTGTGGTTGCCTACTGTCATCTTCAAGGTGTAGTCCACCGAGATCTCAAGCCTGAGGTAATTGGGCCACACTTTGGTGTAGTGTGTTTTCTTTTTCCTAGGCAGTTCCAAATAGCTTCAATGTATATGATTACCTTGTCCGGAGGTTGTTTTGACTTGACATCGGGATTGTTATTCAGTGATGATAATGAATAACATTTCTTTCATTTTGTCTTTCTTCCCTTGTTTACTCCTGTATCTATTATCTAACAGTCATAACTCGTGTATAGATTTTTGATTTTCTTCCTTGATCCTGATTCATGAATCCTTCACTGCAGAACTTTCTATTTACGTCCAAAGATGATCATTCCCCTTTAAAAGCCATTGACTTTGGGCTGTCCGACTATGTCAAGCCAGGTATGTTCACTACCTTGAAGTCCTGCACTACACATTTGGAAACTACAGAGTATTTAAAAGCATTGGCCAGCTCAAATTTGACACTTCTTGTTTTCTTATCGGTTGAATGGGCTTATAATTGTTGCGTCTTCTCCGTGTTTTCTGCAGATGAGAGATTAAATGATATAGTAGGAAGTGCATATTACGTGGCTCCTGAAGTCCTCCACAGGTCTTATGGAACTGAGGCAGACATGTGGAGCATTGGGGTGATTGCTTATATTCTTCTATGTGGAAGCCGACCCTTCTGGGCCCGGACAGAGTCTGGGATATTCCGGGCTGTTTTAAAGGCGGACCCTACCTTTGATGAAGCCCCTTGGCCATCATTATCACCAGAGGCAAAAGACTTTGTCAAGAGATTGCTAAACAAAGATTACCGCAAGAGATTAACTGCTGCTCAAGCACTCAGTAAGTGCGGAATATATTGTTATCATCTTATTCATTATGTTGTCTTACGCTATGTTAACTTTGACTCTTCACTTCTCCATTGCGGAACTTCTCAAAGATCCAAAAAGGGAGGCACGTTACAGAAGCAGAGATTAAGATGCATATGCAACAACATTTAATATGATATTTAATGATTATTAGCCTTACTTCTCAAACATCTCTCCATTTCACTTCGAAAACAAAAACATATTTCAAATTTTCAACTACAATCCCACATTGTTGGTCTTTTTTAAGGGCAGGTTCACTGACTTATTGAGAGTGCGACACTTGGATGTGTACCGTGTTCCACACCTGAGGCCGAGTGACATAGGTCTTATGTGGTTTAGATCGTATTCTGCGATGAGTTTCTATTTTTGAAAACTAAGTAGTCTGACTATCGTTCTGCATTATATTTGTGTAGGTCATCCTTGGCTTTCTGGTTTTCCAGACATCAAGATCCCCCAAGATATGATAGTGTACAGGCTTGTAAGAGCTTATATATGTTCATCTTCTCTACGTAAAGCAGCTCTAGGGGTATGCAAAACTTTCTAGTGGTTGTTTATAGGATTTCATTTGCTAACAAATCTATATAAATAAGTTTTCGCAATTCGTATTAGTGTAAATTGAGTTGAGTAATAACATGTTGACAGGCCCTTGCAAAGACATTAACAGTACCACAGCTGACGTATCTTAAGGAGCAATTCCAGATGCTATCTCCTAGCAAAAATGGTTACATATCACTGCAGAATTTTAAGATAGTAAGTTCTGATTCTGGTGGGGGTCTTGCTCTTCCTTTTTATGGAACCCATTCTAATGCTTGGTTGCTTGATTCTGTAGGCAGTGGTGAGGAATGCTACCGAGGCTATAAAGGACTCTAAGGTTATCGAATATGTCAACATGGTATATATTTTTTTCCATACATCTTTTACCCTGTTAACAATGGCATATATTTTTTTTTCTACAAGGGGTGGTTAAAAAAACTGTATTGTTATACAGGACTTATAACTTCTTTTTTTTGGGGTTTTTTTATTGTTTTTATCTTGAAAATTGCTAATGTAACATACAAAGTTCCACAAATTTTCGAAAAAGACCGTCTTACAGCTTACAACTGCTTTATAGTCGCTTACGCACCACATTTATTGTTATCATTCGGTGAGGAATATGACTATATGGCTACCTTGTGGTCATTGTATGCCGTATAACTGTAATAGGAGGCGACCTAAAAAAAGTTGACATAACCTGATTTTCTTAGTGAAACGGACTTTTCAAATGTAATATTTCTTCAAACCCCGTGATTTTTCAACAAAATGCAAAAATAGCACATTTTTGAACTATTAACGTAAGATACGAAGTTCTCTTTTGGTAGTTTTTACGATTCCTGAGAACCTCGGATGCTACAACATGCATATGCCCGTGCATGTGTGTCTTACCCCGCAAGTTCCACTAAGTCTTGTTGAACTCTTATCCTCCAAATATTTAGTGTAATGTAGGCTTATATGTGATGCAGGTTAGCTCACTTCAGTATAGGAAAATGGATTTCGAAGAATTTTGTGCGGCAGCGATTAGTGTGCATCAGTTGGAAGCAATGGATACGTGGGAGCAACATGCACGGCGTGCTTACGAGCTGTTTGAGAAGGATGGAAACAGACCAATAATGATTGAAGAACTTGCTTCGGTAATCTTCAATTTTTGGTTGTTTTTCCCAATTCAAGTCTTTGACAGTGTTGGCATTAAAAAATAACCTTGAGCTTACATTAGACCATCAGTAGCTGAAAGAATCTTTTCAGTCACTTAGCTTTTCTCTTGTGGTGGTGCCTACAATGTGGGATTCCCATCGCTGAGATCTAGGTTATTGATTAAGGCGGTTGTCCGACATAAAATGCTCTTATTTGTGCTTGTTTCCTATCATAGCATCTTGATTAATCTGAAAAGGCGAGCCTTAAAGTGTCGTGCTTAGGCCAAACTTAATGTGCCTAAGTTTGATGTAGAGGAATGTTTCAATTGTTAACTCAGTTTTTCAGATGTCCATGGAACTTTTTATTTCTCTCATTAATGCAACTCGTCGTCACAAATACTTGGAACTTTTTATTTCTCACATGATTATTGATTAATTGATTACTTATCACTAGAATAATGCAAAAATGGTTCTAAATTTGCTCTCTTCATTTTATTGTGTAGTACTTACATTTCTTTCTATTTATTCCCATTTTTTATTTCCTGTCACAAAAATTAGCGAATTGGGGTAAATTTGAAAAAAAAAAAGGATGGAGTAGCAGTCAATCAATGCAATTATGATACAGTTTTGATAATGGATACCGATAGACGTCTGTGTTGTTAACACACTTAACAGAGGTTCACAGGGTAAGTCTATGTATGGTACATTTGACCCCCTACCCCTCCTTAGGCATTAGATTTCTTATCACTGATCTCACATTTCTTGTAATCGAACCTCAATGGTTGCCATTCGCCACCAAAATGAATTCCGACACTAACCAATTGCTCCCACCAGGAACTTGGACTCAGCCCAGCAGTGCCCGTTCACGTGGTTCTTCAAGACTGGATTCGACATTCAGATGGGAAGCTCAGTTTTCTCGGATTTGTAAGACTCTTACACGGCGTCTCTTCTCGTACATTTCAGAAGGCGTGAGCTACTTAAGTTTGGCAAGTGACACCAGTAAATATGGTCAGAATTTCTAACTACGCTATCATCAGATTCCGCGCGTTTGTACCATCTTTGCTTAAGATGAAAGATTTTTTCCATGGAAGCTATGCCGCGAAGGTTACTTCATTGTTAACCATTGTATGATGACATACAATGAGTTCAGATGTTATAATGAACAATCTTTGCCTATATTTATGTCTCACTTTGTTATTCTTTTCAGGGTTTCTTTACTTTCCTTATATAAGTACCTCTGTCAGCCTGTCAACTGTTTGTGGAGATGATTATCATTCAGAACTGTACAGGTTACAGAAGACACTTAGAATACTGAGAGTTTGATCAAATTTTATTAAAACACCTCAGCGATTCAAAAGCTCATGGACCTTTCTCAACTAGTTTAGTCGGGAAAGTTACTAAGCTGTTGTGTTATTACTAGATCCGAATATATTACTACTAATACTCTATCTACACAGAATAAGTAATGCTCGGAAAAAAAAAGCTTGTTTATTTTCCTGGGTTACCGCTACCATTCAAAAAGAAAAAACAACTCGATACCTTGATAAAAAATTCGAAAGGCAAATAAAGCCAATTCAAGGACTCGCAACCACAATTAATGAAAGCAACATCGAAAGGTTACAACTTACAAACAATGAGGAAGAAGGATTACATTAATTGTAAATTTTTAATTCAATACAATAAAGAATCATATCATATCTAAACTAAATTGAGTTTAAACTAAAGAAGAATACAAAATCTGACTAATTATCAAATCGATACAATAAAAGAATAAAAAAAATACAACTTTTTACAATTAGACACCAACAGTAATTAACGCCTAAAACTCCAAATCATCAAGGCTAAAATCGTCAACGTCGAATTGCACCAAGAGTTTATGAAGATCATCGTCGACATGAAAATACAACAAACTGTTACAATCGGCCACATTATTACCGGAATTAACTAGTTGGACTTGAGCAGTGTTAGAACAGTTATAGCCTCCAAATACAACATCATCATCAAGATTGAAACATTCATCATAATCAATCAAGGGCATATGATGAGAATCATCTAAGTGCTGTAATCCCATCTCCAACATCATACGATCGATTTGACCGTTATACCCCTCAGCCTCTATTTGATTACCAGAATTAACAACCACATCATCAAGATTCAAACTTTCATCATATAATAGCCTATCCCACATCCCATCATACTCAGCAGCCTCGGTTTGATTGACCGTTTCGCCCACATCTTCAACCCTCCCCTCATACCCAAAATTACCAAAATTCAAAGACTCAGTAACTTGAGAGTTACCGCTACAGTAATTTTGTGAACCCACGACAGCAGCCTCCTTGGTGAAATTGATCCTCTCATTCACACTCTCGATCTTTCCCTCCAAAATCACCGCTAATTTCTTCAAATCCTCGATACCCAAATCCTTAATAAACTCGTTATTATCACCCCTTTTAACCTTATTATGATGATGATTCAATTCAGGCTTTTTCACCCCTTTCTCACCATAATACCTAGTAATTAATTCGTTGGGGGCATCGGGTTTGGAACACCAAAATTGAGGGACGTTAGGTTGATCAGCCTCATAGAATATGAGAAGTAAATCAGTATCACAAAGAGTAGAAAGCTCTTTAGGTTTCTTAAACACGGCTGATTTCCGCTCCTTGAAACCCTTTTTCTCCTTGATCGCTTTACAAACCATCTTTGATCTTTTTAGTAGTTTTTTTTTGTTTGTGTTGAAATTGGTAGTGAAATTGTGATGAACAGTAATTGAATTGTAAATTGATGGAGGGAAGCAAGTCTGTATATTATAGTTGAATTTGAGTTTGAATTGAAGTCAGTTAATAGGGTTAAACGGTAATAATAAGGCGGGAGCGGGAGGAAAGAAGCGCGTTCTTTGTTTTGACAATTACTGTACAGCTGTACCCGTTAATTAAATCGGTTGATTCGTATTACCCTTTCTGGGCTTATCGCTTACATTGGGCTTAATACTTATTTTAAACCATGTTCTTTGACCCATTTATAATTAAAATTAGGATAAATTACAAATAATCACTATGTATTTGCGTATTTTTACAAATAACCACCATGTATTTCTGTTTTTACAAATAAAACCCAGACTTTAACGTATAGTCCTGAATCACCACCGTATATTTGAATCGATACTCGTTTTTCATATTTTCCGATTCGTTAATGAAAAATTTATGCGGAATACCCATATTACCCACACTTACCTACCTCCACTAACTTTACCCAAACATAACATACTCCATATTCAATCATATTTTCCCCAATTCACCCAAATCAATTTATACTTTCAAACCTTAAATCCCCAAAATCAATTGATTCAATTCAATCGACCATAATTACCCCAACTCAATAGTTAACATTCTTGGGTTCTCTCACACCACTTCTTTGCTGGTTCATTTACTCAACAGCACCAACTTATTCCCCAAAATAACTTACCGTATGTTGTGCTCTTTCTTTGCTTTAATTACTTCCATTGGAATTTCCAAAATCCTCCTCCTTTATCTCACCCAATAAATTCTGATTCATTTAATAAATTAACTATTTTCGGTAATTTGGGAGGTAATATTTGTGATGCAAAATCATATGAAATGTGTTTGTTAAATCATGCTCCGGATCTTTGTAATTGTAGTTGCATATAAATAGGAAAGATAGACAAGTAGAGAAGATAACGATGGCGAGCAAGACGAGATATATATTGGAGGATTTCGTCAGGGAACGTTCACTTAAATGGTTAGTAGGAAATTGTGATTCTTTCAAAGAGGAACTCCGCAAAATCACCAACTTTCCTTCTGCCGGAAACAACTGGATTCCGGAACTGTTTCCTTTTGCTAATGATTGAATATGGAGTATGTGTTATGGTTGGGTTAAGTTAGTGAAGGTAAGTAGGTGGGGGTAATATGGGTATTCTGCGTAAATTTTTCATTAACGAGTCGGAAAATATGAAAAATGAGTATCGGTTCAAATATACGGTGGTGATTGGAGAGTATACGTTAAAGCTTGGTGGTTTATTTGTAAAAACAGAAATACATGGTGGTTGTTTGTAAAAATACGCAAATACGAGGTGGTTATTTGTAATTTATCCTTAAAATTATAAACACATTTGAATATGTGTGGTATAAATATACTCCCTCCATACCAAATCAATGGTAACACTTATTACCTAATACGGCCGTACCACACCAATGATAACATTCTTTATTTGGCCCACAAC
>LHUT01007530.1:0-10696 GCA_001412135.1 Silene latifolia subsp. alba | reverse complement strand
TTCAAACTCAAGTCATGAGTATCATATCTCATGACTTTATTAACTTAGCCAAGTAATATTTGGAAAGTGTGACATTCATACATTTTCGAGTGATGTTATCAACCCGTACAAGAACCCTCCCATGTGCAACCAATCAACCCTTTTGCTTGAAACTAAAGAACACACTCACACACCAGACACAACCTGCTCGAATCTTTCTTCCTCTCTCTCATTTTGTCCCCTTCTTGTTTTACCAACAAACAATAAAAAAACCCTAATTTTTCCAATTTTTTCACCAAAAATCAAAAATTACTCTCAGATTTCTCACCAAATCCCCTAATATTTTCGCAATTCAACAATTACCCAATTCAATTGTTGTCACACTTACCCCACTACCTCTCTCTCTTTGAATTGTATTGTCATTGCTGTCACCCTCAATCTCAACTTTCAACTTCCCACTTTTTCCCCCAATTTTCCAATCTTTAATTCTTTTTAATTTTTCCAATCAAAGACAAACAACAAATTATAAATTAGGGATTTGTTTATTGTTTCAAGAATATGACTTCTTCTTCTTCAACTTCTACTATTAAACCCTCTGAAGAACTCACTAATAATAATAATAATAATAATAATAATTCCCCTTCTTCTTCCTCTCAAAACCCTAATCAAATTAATAATAACAGTAATAATAATAATAATAATAGTAATAACAGTGATAAAATTGTTGGATTAGTTGAGGGTGAAAAGGGTAATTGTGGAATTGAAGGGGAAGAAGAAGAAACTGAAGTTATGATGATGGAGAAATCATCAAATGGTTTTGATGATGTTATGGATGATGTTTCTGGTGGTGGTAATAATAATAGTAATAGTAATAGTGATCATGCTACTGTTTTTTGTATTAAATTGAATCAACCTAAATCTAATTTGCTTCATAGGATGAGTGTTCCTGAGCTTTGTCGAAATTTCAGGTAGTTTGATTTTAGTGTTTTGAGATCATTTTTAGTGTTTGTTTGTGTTTATGTGAATTGGGTGTTCCTCAATTGATGCAGAGATGTGTAATGTTGTGATTTTTGTTCAAGTGTCGGATTCTGCTGTTTTCATGTTTGAGTGTCGAGTGTCAGACAAGGGTACGCTAGGGAATAAGAAGAGTCGGAGTAACATAGATTGTATTGCATCATTTTTAGTATTTGTTTGTAGTGACATGAAATGGGTATTCATCGATTGGTTTAGAAATGTGAGTTGTGTAGTTCAAACTTCTGATCTTTTCGGAGTTTGCAAATGAAGTATTGTATTGCTTTGGTCTTTAGTTGATTATTGTTTGGTGGGGTTTTGTATAATATGTGGACCTTATTGTAGTTGTAGGACATAGGTTTTTAAGTGTCGAGTGTCAGACAAGGGTACACTCTAGGGAATAAGAACTCTACGGAATAAGAAGAGTTGGAGTAACATAGATTCTATTGCATCAGCTGATGCAGAAATGTAAGAAGTTGTGATTTTCGTGGGGGTGTGTAGACTGTGTACAAATGAAGTATGCAATTGGATAAATTTTAGTATTTGTTTGTGGTTATATGAAATGGGTATTCATCAGTTGATGTAGAGAAGTTCAAAATTCTGATCTTTTTGAGGTTTGCAAGTGAAGTATTGTATTGCTGTGGGCTTTACCTGATTATTTTTGGTGGCGTCTTGTATAATTTGTGGTCCTGATTGCGGAAAAATGAGAGATAAAATGAGAAGTAAATGAGTTTGTGGAAAAATGAGAGGTAAATGAATCACATAGGATTTTGGGAGTTTGAAGTAGGTTGTATTCAGTTTGTTGGAATCGGATTGGTGTGATTGTGCAAAATGAGAGGTAATTTCATACTGCTTGGGGTGTTTGGATTGATTTAGTTGCCCTGATTTATTTCGTTCACTGCAAGAACTCCGGCTTTTTTTGGTCCTCACCTTTGTCTGGAGTATAAGGTATTGGTTACTTGTCGAGGTTTAGTCTTGCCACTCTTGGTGATGGTTCAAATGATCCTTAACTTTAACGTTTGAATTAGTTGCAAATTGGCCTAACTGTGACTGCTTTTAAGTCTGCAAAGGACTGAATTGATTTTCCCATGAAATAGAAATATGTCAAGTCTTTGCTTTTGGACGTTTCTGGCAGCGATTTCAGTTATGGTCTTTGTTTCACCAGTTTTTATAAGGTGATGAAGAGATGACATGTGGTGGCGTTGACATTTGTGTTTTCATGAAAAACTCTTGTGTATGTTGGTAATTCTGTATGCTGAATTTTGATATTTGGTATTCATCCGACTTGTCATTGTCTTCGTCTTTGTTGAAAATTGCTAGTCACGGACTGTCTTGTTGCTTTATTGGCTTATTGCTAACATTTTCAATACATCCTTCCTTGACTGCTTTTCTTTGTGCCATATTGCTGAGCATGTCTTTGTTTTCCTGACGGCTTAGTTGAGTATCAGTTACTGCTTAACCAGTATGTCTTTTTAATTATTCTTGGGTTTTATTGGGTTTCTGTTCAAGTGCTGTTGCCTGGTGTGGAAAGCTGAATGCCATAGCATGTGCTTCAGAGACATGTGCAAGAATACCAAGGTTAGCTTACTGCTAGCTTACATAATCACATTTTCTTTTTGAAAAATGAACAAGTGATCAGTATGTCAGAGTAGTGTCAGACTATCATCCACCTGTGTAGGTTTTACTCGCATGTGTATGTAGTAGCTCGGGTTTGGTAGTTCTACGTATATGCACACAGCAGTACAGCACCACCGGGTTAGTAGGGATGTCAGAGACGTTATGCTATCGTTATCATGAATTCGTGATATTCAATCGTTGCTGAATCTCAGCTGTCAGTTGTGTACTTACTGTACTATGAAGTGGTGGCGCGTTTAGTTTCATGGTTAATCCTGTTTTATTTTTGTATGGGCATATTTGCCTATCAGTATTTTGTTTACCGTGACGACTGACACTTCACTTAGTGGCTGATATATTGTTTTTAGTTTGCTTTGCTTAGTTGTTCTTGAATCTTGAGTGCCTATTATTCTAATGCAGTTGATTTGTTCATCCTTGTAGCTCTAATGCAAATTCACCATTTTGGATTCCTATACATATTGTTATTCCAGAGCGACCGACTGAGAGTGCAGTTTTTAATGTTATAGCAGGTATCATTTTTGAATGCTGATTCTTTCCCCCCGGTCTTTTTTTTTTTGTAATGGTCACATTGCTCTTGATGACATGTAACATGGCTTACTACACCTTTTTATGCTTGATCTTAGGGGTACTGATGCATGTTTGTGATGTGTAATGATGATGGAATTAGGTCCCTTAGGAGGGAGAATTTTCCACTTAAAAGACAACAAGTGGAATGTTACAGTTTGTATGTCTTGTGTGTGTGTGTGTGTGTGTGTGTGTGTGTGTGTGTGTGGCAAATTCGCTATCATCAAGTGTCCTATCTGGTGGAGGTAATGATGAGAGATGTTACTGTGCGCATCTTGATTTCTCTGGAGTGGTGAGATTGAAGTATTGAACATCATAGTTTATGAAGGCAAATATCTCATGGGGAATAAGGGGAATGTTACAGTTTGTATGTCTTGCGTTTAAAGGTAATTGGATGGAGCATCATAGTTTGAGAAGTCAACTACGTCACGGGGATATCAGGGGCATGAGAGACAGAGAGAATCGTCACATTACCATCTTTTGGTGGCTAGCAGTGAGCAGTAAGAGGAGAGCAGTGATCAGTGAGTACTGAGTAGTGAGGTGACTAATGCCATCAATTTGATATTCTTCATTGGTTTTGCTACATTATTTGGTTTATGAGAGTTTCAGCGACAAAGTCTTGACTGTTCTTTTGTGGCATCTTGTTTCGGTCTATATCTTGATTTGCTTTAGTTGTTTGAAATTTTAATTTTTGAATTTCTTATGCACCTGTTCCGCATGTTTTTGTCAGATAGCCCTCGTGACTCCGTTCAGTTTGTTGAGTGGTCTCCGCCATCCTGTCCACGAGCCTTATTGATTGCAAATTTTTATGGAAGAGTTACTATTTGGATGCAGCCTTCTCAGGTCAGATGACCCTTTTGACAATGATTAGGGCGTGGCACATGCTTCATTTTTTAATATTTTCTTGTATATGCTTCTTTATCAGCTGAGTAATATCTATGGATATTCATATTTCGTTGCCCTTACGTGGCGTTAAGAGACTTGTTGCAATTCTATTCAGGGACCAGTTAATCTGGTGCGCGACGCTAGTTGCTGGCAGCGCGAACATGAATGGCGGCAAGATATTGCAGTTTTAACAAAGTGGCTGTCTGGCATTTCTCCGGTAAATGTTTTACTTTATGAATGGATTATGCTCTCTTCTTGAATAGGGGTGTTCATCGGTCCGGGACCGGACCGGACCAGACCAAACTCTCTNTAAATAGGTGGACCGTGGACCGGACCAAACAAAATTCGGTCCGGTCTGGTCCGGACCAAATGGTCCGTTCCGGTCTGGTCTTTGGTCCAGACCACTGAGTGAACAACCCTATTCTTGAATGCTTGTGATTGGCTTTGTACTAAATAGTTTTAAATAATAGCACCGAAGTATGTTTAGAGGGACCTCTGTTACTCAGACTTGCCGACATGGTGTCAGCTGCGACACAACATTGAGTGCGTGACGCTCCCTTTTAAAAGTTAAGGGACACGCAGATACAGCCAGACAACTGTCTTTGACCAATTATTAGATACAAAATTAAGGAAGCAGTGGCACTCACCTCTATTCAAATTTCAAAATATTATTCCGGGTCTTTATGTGATATTCTACCTCTGTGTGACCAGTATAGATGGCTATCTGCAAAATCCAGTAGTTCCGTGAACATGAAGTCCACTTTCGAGGAGAAGTTTCTTCCACACCAGCCTCAAAATTCAGGTATGTGACGTGTTAATTATGGGACATGGATCGTCTTGCCTGACAGTTGTTGTGTTATTTGGCGTTGTAGATATAATCTGCATGAAAATGTTCTTGCAGTTAGCCTTTGTTTTGAGATGAAGGTTTTGTTGTTGGGTTGCTGAAATAATGAACTCGCTTTACTTGTTTTGGTATTTGTTATACGATACTTATCTGACGGGTCGTTTTGATTCACTTGACCAGATAGGTGGCCCAATATGCTCTGTATCTGTTCTGTCTTCACGTCAGGCTCAGTCCAGCTTCACTGGTCACAGTGGCCCCCACCGGCAGCTGGGGAGAAATTGAAGTGGTTTTGCACAAGCAAAGGAATGCTTGGGGCAGGGCCAAGTGGGATCATGGCGGCCGATGCTATTGTAACTGATTCAGGGACAATGCATGTAGCAGGTATACTGAGATGATCCATGTCCAGGTCCCAACATACCATAAAACTATTTTTTTGTTGAAAAGAGTATAATTTATTAATATTTTTATATAATAATGACGTGATAAACTTTCAAGATGACCCCCAACAAATTTTTATGGTTTACAGGTATCCCTATTGTAAATCCATCAACAGTTGTGGTATGGGAGGTTACTCCTGACCCTGGAAATGGGTTCAACGCAACTCCGAAGACAACAATAAGCTCTATGGCCCCGCCGTCGCTTAATCCTCCTAGTTGGTCAGGATTTGCCTCACTTGCAGCGTATTTGTGTTGGTGTCAGGAAAAATTCATATCTGAAGGAAAACAGGGGAAAAAGCCTTCATATCAAGATTTTGTTGAAAATGTGTCTCTTTGTTGCTCCCCAGTCTCAAATTTTTCAGCCTACGTAAATCCAGAAGCAGCATCACAATCAGCTGCAACCACTACATGGGGCTCTGGTGTCACAGCTGTTTCTTTTGATCCTACGCGTGGTGGATCAGTCATTACTGTTGTAATTGTTGAGGGTATTTCACTCTGAACTTCTGTTTCATTTTTATCATATTGACCGACATCATGGCTGTTTATGTATTTTGATTTTTCTCGTCCTCATTTAACAGGACAGTACATGTCCCCGCATGACCCTGACGAGGGCCCTTCAGTCACAGGATGGAGAGTGCAACGTTGGGAATCCTGTCTTAAACCTGTTGTGCTTCACCCAATATTTGGGAGTCCTTCCAATTTTGGGGGACAGCCTCCGATGCAAACAGTATGGGAAACCAAGGTCAATGAAAGCATTCCACTATCCGATGATTTCAATCATCCACAAACTTCATCAGTGGGATCCACTTCTGATGAGCAGCCTGAAGAATCTCCTGTTGCTAAGGCAAAACGAACCACCTTTGATCACTTCAACATGCCCAGTGATATCAGAACTCTTGCCCGCATTATATATTCTGCCCATGGCGGTGAGATTGCGGTTGCATTTTTACGAGGCGCAGTTCATATTTTCTCCGGACCCAATTTTACACCAGTGGATACTTACCAGATTAATGTTGGGTCAGCAATAGCTGCTCCTGCTTTTTCTTCAACTAGTTGCTGCTCAGCCTCTGTATGGCATGATATTGCTAAAGACTGCACTATGTTGAAGATTATCCGTGTTCTCCCTCCCGCTGCCCTTAGTGATGAATCAAAAGCCGATTCATCAACCTGGGAACGTGCAATTGCAGAACGGTAAAGTGGATATTAATTTTTATTATATTTCGGGTTGATGGTCAATGTCATTTTTGTTACTCTTACGGTCTTACCCCATTTATATTGTCCCCAGTTAACTTTGACGGTCAACACATGTCAATTACTCAATTTCTTTGACATAGTTTCTTATACCGGAGTATTATACAATAATGACAACTTTTTTAATTATGATTTTATAGGTTTTTGTGTGACAAAATTTACTCCATATCTTCTCTTAAATCTAGAAAAATTAATAGTCAAAGTTGACATTGATTGACCAACAAAGTAAAATGGGAACAATAAGAATGGGACTGAGGTAGTCCATAGTAGTGTAGTATAAAACATTGCCAAGTACTCTATGAACTTTTTAAGTAGTTCTTTTCAGGTCTGTAGGAACTGAGCAAATAAAGAGCAAGTGTCAATGTGTTTGTGAATCAGCTATGTAATCATTTCTGAATTGGTCAGCTATTCACTGTTAGTGTTTGCTATTTGACCCTCCTCCTCAAAACAGGTTTTGGTGGAGTTTATTAGTTGGAGTAGATTGGTGGGATGCGGTTGGCTGCACCCAAAGTGCTGCCGAAGATGGAATCGGTACGGAAAGTAACTCGATTGCTAATGCCACAATAACTAGCTTATTTTAATAACTTCTAGCTCCCACAATTTGGTGACGAAGGTGTATGGATATAGTGAACATAGCTCATTTGGCAGCTTTTTTCACGATTTCTCTAATTCGTTTACTTTCTGTTTCCAGTTTCATTGAACAGTGTTATTGCGGTTTTAGATTCAGACTTCCATTCTCTGCCATCTACGCAGCACAGGCAGCAATATGGACCAGTATGTTAAAAAGTTCTCTCTTTTCCCGCTATTTTTACGTTCACAGAATCACAGATGGTGTTCGAGACTTGATCTAGGAATCAGTTGCTGCGGCTTGATATATATAGCCCCCTTTTGTTTTATGGGTGCATATTATTATTTTTTTATTCATAGAGGGTAGGGGAGGGCAATGCATTTATATAATTCATCTTAGTTTCTCTGTGCTTTTGAGGTGGCTGAAAGTTGACAGGACCTTGTATTCTCTTAATGCAGAGTTTAGACAGGATAAAGTGCAGACTCTTGGAAGGTACAAATGCTCAAGAAGTCAGAGCTATGGTTCTTGATATGCAGGCAAGGTTGTTGTTAGACATGCTTGGGAGGGGAATTGAATCCGCTTTGATAAATCCTTCTGCTTTATTACCCGAACCATGGCAAGCATCTGGCGAGACATTAACCGCGATTGACCCTGAATCACTGGCTGTTGAACAAGCATTGGTTCCGAGTGTTCAGGTATTGATCTTCTGTGGTTCCATCAGTTGCTATGATTTTGTTGTTCCTTTTCATTTGATTCAACATAATTCGAGAAATCATGATTGGTGCCTACTGTCTTTGTTCATTTACTGCTTGCAGCCTTTTCTTTGATCGATTGGGCTATATGCAATAGTCAGATTTGTAAATAGTCACTTATATTTTGAAATTCGTAAAATCACGTGATGCACAGCAGTAGTTCTGCGATCTTGTGGGATTTTAACAGATTTCATTTATTTCAGATTAATCAACTTGCTCTCTTGGATTAACGTTGTTCTTTAACGGTGTGTTTGGATAGCAAAAGTGGAGGGAAAGGGAGGGGAGGGGGAAGGAGGGAAGGGAAAGGAAGAGAAGGGAAGGGGAGGGAGAATGGATTGTGGGTGTTTGGATACAATTTCCTTCCAAATCTTGCCTATTATGGAGANGCCTTTAGGGTGTGTTTGGATTGAGTGATTTGGAGGGAAAAGAAAGGAAGGGAGAGTACGGGAAGGGGAGGGAAAATGTGGTGTGGGTGTTCGGATACAATTCCTTCCAAATCTTGCCTATTGTGGAGAGATTTTAATTTGCCTTGAGGAGGGAAAATGGATTCCTCCAAATCTCTCCCCCTCCATTTCCCTCCACCCTTATTTGCTATCCAAACAAGGGATTTTAAATCCCCTACTCTCCCTCCCTTTCTTTTCTCTCCAATTCCTTCAATCCAAACACACCCTAAATGTATAAGAGTACTACTCAGAATGAAAGTCTTACAGTATGTGTACTCTCTGTCGTAACATTGATGTTTATGCAGTTATTCCTTTGACTTAAGTTCTGGCATTACCTGGTCTTTACTTATCTGAGAGACTGAAAGAAATGAACTAAAAGTATGGACCAACTGTTAATGTCATGGAACATATTTCATTTTCTACTTGCATTTAACTTTGTTGAATAGTGTTTATGTTTATTTCATTCAGTGTTTCACTCAATTTATTACCTTTTTTTGTACAACTTGGAACCTGATTAAAAAAATTTATACTTCGGATTCAGGCTTATGTTGATGCAGTTCTTGATCTTGCCTCACATTTTATCACACGCTTGCGTCGCTATGCAAGCTTTTGTCGGACATTAGCTAATCATGCCGTGCAAGCAGGAACTGGAGGCAACCGTGCTATGGTGGCTAGTCCTACGCAAAGTTCTGCAACTCCTGCTCCAAGTCAGGGTTAGTATGTAAAAGATTTCTTTGGAGTCTGCTCTACTAGCTCTTTATAGATACTTGTGAGTGTTATTGTAGATATTATTTGGTAATAATAACGATACAACAACATTATCTCAGTCTCTTAAAGGCTTCTGCAAGTTGCGGGGTAGGGAGATTGAATGTACACAACCAGTGTCAGCAATACAGAGAGACTGTTTCTAAATGACCCATTATAAAAATACCATAGATAGGTGTATCAAATGACTCTCACTTCATTATATAAAAGTAGCGCACTCACTTTAGCGAGCATTTTTGCTTTATTCCATCATAATCCCAAAATATAGCTAGTCTTAGCCAAGTAGGCAAGGAATAATCCTGTAGGGGTGAAGACACATGCCTAAGTGAAAAGAGGCCATTAAACTACTAAACAAAGCTGACTTCCCGTCTACCATACTGTATAGTTAAACAATGCTGACTTCCCGTCTAACATTGTATTTTCAGTGATGTTCTTACTTCTTATTCAGGATAAGAAAAGGTAAATGTCTTTTTAATTTTATTCCACGTGATATGGAATAATGGGAAAATACTTTGGAACTTGTGATATTATTTGCGCTTTACTTCAAAAATTTAATGTCTTGTTAATAGATTGAATCACCCTATTACGACTACACCAGAGGATAGAGGTTTTACCTGGGTGTATCATAAATGTGTTACCTAAGCTTTAGGACCTTTTTCAGAGAAAAAAAAAAAAACTTTAGCACCTCTACTTCCTTTTCCATGCCTCAAACAGTGCAATCCCTTCCTATTATCTTAATTGGTTTTTCTTGTATATGGAGCCTCACTTGCATAAACCTTCGGTTGTTTTGTCTTATTAATCTCAGGGGGTCAAAGTGGTACTACAAGTTCAACCGGAAGCACACAGATGCAGGCTTGGGTACAGGGTGCTATTGCCAAAATTAGTGGTACAACTGATGGAGTTTCCCCTTCCGCACCTAGCCCTCTAAGTGGGCCCCCTTCGTTTATGCCAATCAGCATAAATACTGGAACTTTTCCTGGTACCCCTGCTGTTAGGCTTATAGGCGACTGCCATTTCCTTCATAGATTGTGCCAGCTTTTGCTGTTTTGTTTTTTCTTTCGACGGACACAACTACCCCGTTACATCCAAAGTGTTCAAAGAAATAATGATACAAGTATGCAAAAGTCTCAGGCTGGTGCCCTAGGCAAGGTTGAAGAGAACCATCCTGGCCAAATGAAACCTGCATCGACCGGGGGTAGGCCGGATCAGATAGTTGGTGGCGTCAAAGTTGAAGAAGGCCCTGCCAGCCGGGCCAGATTGGGGTCTGGTAATGCTGGTCAAGGGTACACATTTGAAGAGGTAGAACATCTTACATCACTTACAACTGGACCTGGAAGAATTGACCCGACTTACTTACGTCTCAGATCTGAAAAGTACAATCCAAAGTAACCCAAACCCAAAATGGCTCAAAAAACTAATTTTGAAACATTTTTCAAATTATGAGCCAAACCGACCTAAAAATCCTGAATGACGTGACCCGAGTTTGACCCGTCCATACCCGAAATGACCCAACTTGGCCGGGGTCATATCCGAATATTCCAATAACAAAGCGACTAGCGAGC
>LHUT01007528.1:0-10698 GCA_001412135.1 Silene latifolia subsp. alba | reverse complement strand
GGAAACGAAAATGCAGTGTAAAAAAGGAGGGAGTCATTAACATTTTAATTATGCAATTACCACTCTAAATCCTAACACCCTATCTCCTATCTCATACCCCCACTTTATTACTTTTTCTTATTTAAATCCCCTCCTTATTTCTTGTGCATTCCTTGAATATGGAGGATTATGGAGAATAGGAGGGAGTATTTTCTACCAATGTGGGACAAATTGGAAAAACAACAAAGGCATAACAAGCCCCTATTTCCAACGGGACCCCCCCAGTCCCCCACTCACACTATCAACTTTGATTTATATACACCTGAATTTTACTTCTCTTGCTCCATTATTCCTATATAAAGTTCCCATCAATCATGGAGATCAACCATAATCAACAACCAACACCGCTACCGGCCCGCCACCTGGTAGCAATGCCCTCCCCAGGAAGAGGCCACATTAACCCAATGCTAAACCTCTGCAAACTCCTCCTCCTAACCAACCCCAACGACCTCCTCATCACTTTCGTCGTCACTGAGGAATGGCTCGGTTTACTCAGCTCCGACTCCAACCCACCACCGCCACCTAACCTACGCTTTTCTGCTCTCCCTCAAGTAATCCCTTCTGAGCACGGCAGAGCAGCCGACTTCCCTGGCTTCTTTGAAGCTGTCCTTACCAAGCTCGAGGACCCTTTCGACCGGCTTCTGGACCGGCTCCAACCCCCGGCTTCAGTTATTATCTACGACTCGTACCTTTATTGGGCTGTCAGCGTCGGTAACCGGAGGAATATTCCGGTGGCAGCTTTTTTTACTGTGTCAGCTTCCTTTGCTACTGTTTTTGTTCACTTTGATTTGCTGCTTAAGCATCGTCATTTCCCTCTTGATGTCTCAGGTAATATTTCTCTCCATTAGGAGTGATAATGAGTTTAGCTGAGCCCGAGCTCGGTTTGTGCTCATAAAACAAAACTCGAGCCAAGCTCAAGCTGCTCAGGAGCTGTCTCGTCTCATTATCACCCATACTCTCGATTTTAATTATTTCTGAGTTCCGCCAACTATTATAGCAGATACTTCCTCCGTCCTAATCACTTGTTTACCTTGATTAAAATACCCCTTACAATGAATACAAAAGGTAAACAAATGAATGACATGAAGGGAATAATTTATTGGCGGTTTCATTACTAATAGCACGCACTTACTGCTTTAGAAAGAGGAAATGAAGTGGTGGACTACATTCCTGGACTTCCTCCAGCCACTATATCAGATATGCCAACAGTCTTCCATGGAAACGGTAAGAAGGTCTACCGCAAAGTCCTTGAATCGATATCAGCTCTAAAAAACGCACAATATGTTGTCTTCTCTTCAATTTACGAATTTGAAGGACCTGTGTTAGATTGTCTAAAAGCTAAACTGGGAATCCCGGTATACCACATCGGCCCAATGATACCGTACTTCAACCTCAACCTCAAACAAGACACTATGATCGACAACAATAGTTACTTCCGATGGTTAGATTTACAACCTAGACACTCTGTCTTGTACATCTCACAAGGAAGTTTCCTTTCTTTTTCAAGTGCTCAAACAAATGAGTTTGTTCAGGGTGTTAAAGAAAGCAGTGTCCGATTCTTATGGGTAACACGGGGTGATGATTCTCTATTCAAAGACAGTGTTGGTGAGACAGGGTTGTTGGTGCCCTGGTGTGATCAGTTGAAGGTATTGTGTCATCCTTCAATAGGCGGGTTTTGGACACATTGTGGATGGAATTCTACCAGTGAAGGCATTTACGCGGGTGTACCAATGCTGACTTGTCCCATATTCTGGGACCAAATCCCTAATAGTAAGCTAATAGTGAATGATTTGAAGATTGGTTGGAGGGTCTTGAAGAATGGTGTTGTGCCGGAAAAGATGCTTACTAGGCAAGAAGTAGCTGCCCTTGTTAGGAAATTCATGGACTCGGAAAGTGATGAGCGCAAAGAGATGGTTGTACGAGCTAAAAATGCGAGTGATACTTTCAGAAGGGCAGTTGAAGATGGAGGTTCAGCTGCGTCTGATCTTGTATCTTTCGTCAACAACATTTGACACCGCCGTCCTTTTTCTTGTCTCACTGTCGGTAATAAATGTATCGTAATTGTCTATTTTACTGTGAAACTATCTCATATAAGAATTTGCGGCATTAATGCCATTGTTGGTTGCTACTGTTTCAATTTTCAATGGTTCCTTGCAATACGAATATAACGTGAAGGAAGTGACCGAGTTTTATGCCCACAAATGAACACTGTTTATCTATGTAATCGAATGTACTGGTGCTATATAGACTTGATTTAATCAACTAAATTCAAACTCAGCGAAGCTATGTTGAAAGTGGCCGAGTTTTACGCAACACAATGATGTACATGATTAATTGAGGGACATTTGATGCTCAAGTAAAAAATGGGATATCTCATATTAGTATATTGCAGCATTCTGATTGATTTCCATTCTGAGGTTCTTTATGACATATACTCCAATATGACATATACTCCAATTTATATATAAGTTATTTCAGTATCTATAGAACTCTGGAGTAATTGCCGATCATATGCACAACGGCAAAATCTAGTAAGCTATTCACATACAAAACTGACATTTCCACCCTGAATAGTGAAAACAGCTCGATGGAGTAGAGAAGACAATTGCCGCTGAAGCAGCAACTAGAGTTAGAAGTAGCGTGAAAGATACCTCCCGTAAGAATTTGCAGATGTCAGCAGAATCAATTTTGGAAGCATGGTATAGAACTGAGACTTAAGGTTATCACAAAAATTATGTCCAGAGTGCCCGAACTGTACTGCTACCAGTGTGCAGAAGGGGCAGATTTGTAATTCCTCCTCCAACAGGTGGTTGGACCCTGATTCACACATGGTTTGATCTCAGTATGTGCATTTCAAATAGTAATCCCAAAACCTATGAAATCTCTTATGCTAGGAATGACAGAGATAAATATCAAAAAGTCTGGAGGCCAGATGACGTTTTTAAAAGCGTAAAGACATATTGACGGATTTGACGCAACCCTCCATGTCTTGGTAGATTTTCCCAATCTCAGGGTTTTATAGGCGTGTTTCCATTTACAAAAACAACCAAAGAATCACTATTCTTTACTCCCGGATTCTGATTGAATTTCGCAAAATGGCTCACTAAACTAGATGTGCTTTATTTTAGTGTTAAGTTACTGTAATTCAACCAGATGCGCGACACAATTTTCATTATTGGTCATCCAAAAACTGCTTTTGTATTATTACCAAAGGGGTAACGCTCTAACAACTACCATAACTATGTTGGAGAGATCCCCAACCCCAAGTCCCAACCTCCCCCTCACAAACATTTTTTACAAAAAAAAAAAAAATTCAAGGGAATTGAACAGATGCTCTCATAAAATATAGAGAATCACAGGGGTAACTAAAGTGAAGGGAACTTACTTGAATGTTACTTTCCTTCAAACATTCCAGCGACTCAGCAAGCTCTACTTGCTTTGACGCAGTTGCAAATAAGGCCTAATTAAGGGAATTAAACAAAACCACTTAGCTCACAAACTTGCCTTTACTACATTACACAGCTTCATAGCGATCATAAACAAAAATAAGGAGGACAAACCTTCTTTGTCTTTTGCAGGTCATACTCTATGCCTTTAATCCTATTCAAAGACTCGGTTATTGTATCCTCTTTATCTGAAGGGATTCTTGCCGGTTTATTTACAAGGTCAGAAACTAGTTGCTCCAAATGCTGAAGCCTTTCCCAACATGGATTAAGCAAATTATCATCAACTTTCTGAGGAATATTTTGAACCTTGGAATCTGGCCCTGCCTTCCTAGTCATTAGGTTGATAACAGGCTTAAGCTGCTGTTTTAGCTCCTTCTCTTCAAATGTAAGCCCCCAAAATTTCCCAAACACGATATGCAGACATGCAAAAAGCTTGAATAGGAAACCAGCCAAGAAACATCTAACTTGAGATGTACCAGTCCGAGGAGTTGCTAATACGCTCCCTCCAAAAGCATGATCTGTTGACATTGTTTGATAACCTTGGTCAAATGAGAACAATGTTTAACATTCTAATACTATCCACAGAGAGTCTACTGACATCATCAACAAGAATTCCTCTCATAAGTAGTGTACTAGTGACCTCAAAGAGAGTCGCCAAATAAAGGTCACAGACTTCAATAAACTCGGAACATGCTTTTAGTTGAACTCAGTAATTCTGACTACGTAAGAGGGTAAAGAAGAAATATAAAATGCCAATTATCACATACTTGTCAAAGAAGCATCTCTAAAAGCGGCGCGATCAGTTTCTGCCTCTGCCAGATTACTAATAGATGAAGATTCACCTTCCCTTCCCTAAAATAAAGATGATAATAAATTAGTAAATACTTCCAATTTTTAAAGCTTTCGAAACTTTGATTGGTCAATGGTAGATTGGCATAGACAACTGCATATCCATGTGGAATAAGTGTACGCCTCCGTCATAAGGTAACTAGGTAAGTAACACAACTAATTTAGAGAGGCATTAAGAATAATGTTATTGAGTGTGTAACAGTATAGATGAAGGATTTGGTGCTACTGGGTGGAGTTTTGAAGGCTCTTAGCCGGTAGTTCGGTGATTTTACTGAAATACTGACCCAGCCTATTTCCACGATTTTGCAAATCGTGCTATGTCTGAAAGATTAATACGGAGTAGCTATTAACAGTGTCAAATTGAGAGAAATGAGTCGTGTAGCAATTTAGCACTACTTGCGGCATTTACTGGGGAAAGGGCCAGCAATTCAGTCGATGCTGTACACTGGACTTCCATAAGAGAGCTGCATCATATAATCGACTTCCAATGCTGATCAAGATATTAAGCAGATCTAAAACAGGCAAACAATTTCTTGGTCTTTTGACTCTCTTCTTCCAGTTTCAATTGCGCAACCCCATTTTTCGCTTTTTTTTTTGTTTTGTTTTTTTCCGCTGTTTAATTTTTACAATTTTTGTGTGCGTCTCTGTGTGTGTGGGAGGGGGTTAAGGTTCGAAGGAAACTTACTTCAACCACTAATGCCGTTTTGTTGGCAAGTTGTCCCACATGTAGGTCAGAAACCATCTCAGGAAACAAATCACTGCTCATAACCTGTGCAAAGCAGAAAGCATTTCAAAAATATAAACAAAGATACAGGTAAACTGCGAGTTAAGCAGCAAAACAATTAATATGCAATTATGCATCATACCTTATGGGAAAGCAAATTGGTTTTGAGATCATAGTAGTCAGAAATACTAGAAGTTCTCCTCATAAACATGGTCTCTTGAGCATGAACGACCTGCAGGACAAAACAAGTATTTTGTCATCCACATCACTAAATTCTATGAGTTCCACACAAAGACGTAATCACAAAGTTTTCACTGCAGAAGGCAAATTACTTTCATGATATCTGGATTATTCCATGGTCCTTTCTGATACTTAAGGCACCCGTCAGGGCAGGAGCAAGTTCCACCCATAAAAGCTGGTAATTGGCTGCATGAGTAAGATGCAAAAATCAGCTTCTGAAGCCAGCATTAATTCATTTATCCTGCCTGGCCAGCAAGAACAATGTGAGGGAGAAAAAAAAATTCTAACCTTGGGTCTACGGACTCTGTCAACTTCCCAAATGATTTACTGCCTAAAACCTGTCACAAGTTTAGTAACAAGAGTTTTAAGAACTTGGTTACATCTCCACAAAATCTACAGCAGAAGTATATAGCAGACTAGGCAGAGTACATACATGTATCTTTGAGGTAGTCCTTGGATCTAGAAAGCTCTTCACAGTACTCCACACCATCTTGAATCCAGATCCGGCATTGATAATAAACATCTGATGCAACGTCTGCGTTTATAAATTAGATGGGAGTGAATGAATGAGAAAATGATTAAGAATCATAGCATCAAATTTCGGAAGGGTTTGAACAAAGTACCTCAGGATAATTGTCACCATCAATTTTTTGCATGCGCATTATAAGTTCATGAGCAACCTTTCCAAAATTCATCCAATTCTAAAAAAGTCACAACAATCACATGAATTTAGGACATGAAAGATGCTGCATTCGGGAATGAATTTTAGCTGCAACAAAAAAAAATCACTCCTAATCTCATACCACTCCATGAACGTCCAATATCGTCGTTGTAGAATCAATGTGTTTCTTGGCAGCGATGGAACAAGCAGGAAATTTCTCAGCAAACGCCTTTTCAAATCCTTGTATATGATATCGTAGAAAGCGCTCCACTGTAGTCACGTTCATAAGTTTGCTAGGCTCAGCTTTGCCAAGTCGCTCAATATACAGTGGCCTTCCTTCTTTATCTACACCATGATAGCCGTGTGGATAAAATCGTTGTACTTCTTCATATTCATCATAGTTAAAATCCTACACAGACCAACCTCGTAACTGAATACATAAAGATGATAAATTTTGTAGGCCAAGAGAACAACAGATTTGCCTGTATGACTGGACACTAAATATTAATCGGACATCAGTCGAAACTATGTGCAACAGAGAAATACCATGTAATGCAAATCGGACAGAACAAACAGAAGAACATTCTGACATTTCATAGTCTAGAAGGACTGTACAAGAGAATAGGGCAAAATATTAATAATACAGTGATAAACAGCAAGATAAAAGCATGGGTTGTTGCAAAACAAAAAAAAAGGCCTTAAATAAAAGGCCACAGAAGAACTATTACACAAACTGCTCTCAATGATCTATCAACTCGCATAGAAGAAAGCGTTTCATATTTTGATTACGTAAAAAAGCCAAACAATATGCATTCATACAACATACTAACACGAACATGACATCTGATGAGGACAAAGAGAAATTTCAGTATCTCTGGGAAGTAACGGAGGTATGAGTTCTCTGTGATATTTCTTCATAAATATGAAGTCTTTGTTCCAGCACTTGCGCACATCTCAAATAGAGTCAAATTTTCTCCACATGATGATAGTCAACTGAAACATAGCATTCATATTGAAATAATGATAAGTTAATGTGTCACGTTTCATCTCCTTGTGATAGCAAAAAGTCACCTAAGACCTATCAAGTATACAAGATGGCTCCAGAAAGGTCATAGAATGGACTAATCACATGACAATCAGTCAGGCACCTTGCTTAAAAGCTTAATTTCTTTCAATTCACGTCTTGGAAGCATGATTGGTTGAATTAAGTTTGTCCTTGACATAAAATAGTCATTATTATACATGAAATTTCAAATTTTCTCCGGGAAGCATCCATGGTAAAGTATATTACTTGGTGCCGATTTTACTTTTGAGTTGATAATGAAAACTTAGCTAGCAGTTCTCAACTGAACCTACAAACCTAATCTCAAAACAATCCTCAGATGTTACATCACGTATTCATAGGTAATGCTAAATTCTCACGTTGACTAATTTTTGCTTCTCGGACAATTTTACCTGTATAATTGTATCTACACCATTTTCTTTCCTCCAATTGATCATTTCTTCCCACATATGGACAGTTTTATCAAGGTCAAACTTCCTTGCTTTCAAGAATCTGCATGAAGATGACATTTTTTTAGAGGAAACTTTCAATGAAAAATGGAAGTTTTTTCTACTCGTGGATAGTACTTATTACTGAAAGTGAGAAATTTTATACTCCATTTACTAGCAGATTCCTGAATGCGATATTCTGTGTTGCAATGTAGGTTTAGGTGGAAGGTCATTCTTCAGTGAACATTAATCAGACCGATAACTGCGTAAGCAACAAGTAGGCGTCCTACTTCTAAACTTTAATGTCTAAAAAAACCTAAAGGAGTTCGTTGGTGAGAGTAATAAGCCGTAACATAGAGAAACTACCCGTTATCTTCGTATCATGCCATAACATCACATACTGTAAGTCAGTGCTCTATATTCTGTAACGAGGTCTTCTAAGCTTACAATACCATGCAGAGAAGTTCACTTTGACTATTGCAATAAATTGGAACTGATAAACCGAGTACTGTAAAGGTAAAGAATAACTGACGGCTGACGGGTGATGTCTACTTATTTTACTCCTTCGACTCATTATGAACCCTTAGGCCCTCTTTGTCACCAAAGTGGCCTTGATTCCCGCATTTTGCACACATTGCTTTGACTGTCATTTATTCCTTTGTCAAGTGCTTTTTGAGTTGTATTGTTGCCGTTTTTCCTTTGATAATGACTTAGGTACAACATCTAAGCACGAAGGACTAGGAGCGGAAATGGAACGAGTTCGGACCACTGGAACCAAATTATCATTCCCAAGATCTATCGAGCAGGAACTGGACATCATCCCTCGTAAGTTACTGCCGGCACAACACAATTGAGGAGCGTCCTGCATAACTAGGACAAGTAGGGCGTAATGTTACGCCCGACCAAATCGTTGAAGGCTCCTTCTTTTTGTCTTTCATTTTTGGTTTTCGAAAGTTGTAATTTATACTTTAAGATCCCCAATTTCAGAGACGAGGCTTTATTATAGTCTTGTGGGTTTTTTGTCAAACACAACCTTTAAAAAAAAATTTCTTCCAAACACCACCATTAAAAAAAAAGTTTGTAAAACACAACTTTTAATAATTTTTTTTTGTTAAACACGAAGAACTCAACATTTTGCAATGGNTTTCGTGGGTCTTTAAATGGAGTTAAGATGTTTTGTTGGGTCTGAAATTGCGTATGTAGGTAGAGGGGAGTGTAAGGTAGGTCGTAGTTGTGTTGCTTTTGATGGTTGTTGGCTGCAAGTGGTGGTTTAGGTAAGTGAATTGACCCACGAAAAAAAATCCTACTTTGACATTCTTCTAATTGTTTTTTACCTTCAATTTAACTCCCCTTAAACCACCACTTGTAACTAACAACCACCACAAGCAACACAGCTAAGACCTATTTTGCACTCCCCTCTACCTACATACCAAATTTCAGACCAAACAAAGCATCATAACCCCATTAAAAGACCCACTAAAAACTCCCGACCACCAGCTACTCTCTCCGACTAGCCTTATTTTACACATCAATAGACCCTACATAAAGCCACCTTTGACCATCATGTTGATAACTCCTAGAAAGCTTGTATTTCCACCATTCCAACGACTCCAAGAACATCTCAAAACAACATCGTTTGCTATATCAAATATCGACTGAAAGGTTACCCCATTGCAAAATGTTGAGTTCTTTGGCCAAAAGGTTGTGTTTGACAAAAAAACCCTAGTCTTATTGAGTATTTTTAGGGTTTATGGGAGGAAGTTGAAGATTTGGGGTAGTTTTATATTGAAGATTCAAGATTGGATAATTTTATCCTCCTTTGGTCTTTAATGCTTTGATTCTCGCTCTATTCATTTTGTATTTCGTTTTGATTCTCAATCTACTTGATTTCACTCTATGTTTGTCTTTTATTTGTTCGGTATCCCCCTTTCTCCCAATCGTTGGTCTGCCATGGGTACTAGGGGTAATGATGTACTCCGTATAATGGAAGCAGTTTTCTACCATATGCCACGATTAGTGCTCATCATTCAGATCAACACTACTTCCATTCTCTATTTGGTAATTCATATGGAGTAATGGAGTAGTAGTTTCCGCATCACCAACATCAACATTTGTAAAGGAACAAACAATATCAAATTACCAGCTGATCAAGACCAAAAATCATAGCTACAAGTCTACCATATGCCACGATTAGCGCTCATCATTAAGATCACCATTGCTCTCATTTCTCTAATTAGTACTTCCCTTATTCCACTTTTATTGTCCTGTTTTCTCCAAAATGTACTCCAAATTAATTGTCTTCTTTCTAAATTTAGTATGTTAAATAGGTGAACTACTCATGCTACATTACTACTACCCTAATCTTTTAACTAAATTGAAGGAGTAGAGTTGTTAATTTTACCAATATTTCGTAAAATCATTCCCAAAATAGAAAGTACGACAATAAAAGTGGAATGGACGGAGTAATTCCTATGGAGTAGTAGCTTCCGCATCACAGTATCAACATAAACATTTGCAAACAAACAAACAACATCAAATTACCAAAGCTACAACAATCAATATTACAACAAACTGACCTGAGCATTGTATGATAATCATCAAGATGAAGCGGAAGCAAATCCCTATCATCCAAAACTCGACGAAAAACATTAACAGCCTCCTCCTCTTTCTCATCCCTAACATCCTCAACAGCAATCGCCGCAAACATACAATCAGCAATCCGCTTACCGCGCTTCTTCCTAAGTCCATGCGCAATCTTCGTCGACGCATTCACCGCCTTTTTCTTCAAACTCCTAATCCTCGTCCTCCTCCGCCTCACCGACTCATCCTCCCAAACTTCTATCTCCGATTTTCTCTCCAATTCTTGCGCTAACATCATTTCCTCCAATTTCATCGCTTAATTAGCTCAACTTCACGATCAAAATCAAGCTAATTGATCAAATTTAAACAAATTGAATAAGAATTGAAGTGATGATTAAAGTAGATCGTAGATTTAGGGAAAAGTTTTGAGGTTTACTTGAGTTACACACAAGATGGAGGAAATGTGAATAATTAAAATTAGGTAGAAAAAGAAACGCGTGAAATTTAAGTAGGTAACAAGAAACGGGAAAAGTTGTATATACAGTGTAAAAAGAAGAGGGAAAAAGGAATATTGATGGAGGAAGGGAATCATTATGAAAATGATGTAGCACAACACGACTCTAATGAGACTGGGAAATTCTCTCAACGGTAAAAAAAAAAAAAAAAAA
>LHUT01007521.1:0-10701 GCA_001412135.1 Silene latifolia subsp. alba | reverse complement strand
ATCTAATGATAGCGCCTGCTATTACAACCCGTGATTTTTTGCACGGGTATAAACTAGTATATTAGTAAATAAATTATTAAATTTAAGAAAATAAATTATTAAAACTAGTATATTACGTAGTAAATAAATTATTAAAACTAGTATACTATTTAAATTATTTTTTCTTGTTCTGTTACGAGATACTTTTTGATGCAGTTTTGATTCTCGTATATTTTGTATGGTTATGTTTCCATATTTCGTTTATATTGTTTATATTATGTCGGTAGGTAATATAGGGTTTCTTGTATGATGTAACCTATATATACTTTGTCTTGTATATATGGTATCAACACACATAAATAAGAAAAACGTTTCCCAATTTATTTTCTCATATCAAATTTTACAATTTAGTAAATAGGGGATTAGGAAAATAATATTAATGATATTGATATTATGAAATTAGATCTTTAATAATATTGTATTTTGCCGTCTAAGTAATTGTAAAAGTCTATTTTACAATGTGAGTCTTATGTATTCATCTTATTCATCAAATCATAACATCAATACATACCTTTTTTGTGTGTGTAAACCGTAAAGCGAGTCACAAGGACGATTTTAATGCTGACGGAATTTGAACTCACATCATAAGAATTTTCATACGAAATTACAAAATCATTACATGTTTCAGGAAAAAAAGATTAACAGTGAGATTGAAAGGCCTGGAATTTTACCGACAACTACAGCCAAAGTAAATCAAAACTTGTACTCGGTATTTTTTACTGTAAAGAAAATTTTTACTGTAAAGAAAATAAAAATCATGACCCTTCAATTCTTCAAATAATGCGACCTTTAGCTGTGATAACGATGGTGGGATCGAACATTACTACAATGCTTTATTTTGGCATACTTTAGCTTCTATGTGTCAATTATTAGATTCTTAGACGTACTAGAACATTTTTTACGTGAAGAGACATAATATGTCCACTTGCCATGCATCTTCTGGCCGCTCCCTGATCAGTCACAAGCTTGTAACGTCTCACTATCGTTTTAAATAGTGATAAAAAGTATGAATAATTAATTACGTTCGATTATAATTAATTACATTAGTCTTAGTTAAGTTTGATTTAATCTATTCAATTTAGCTTATTTTTATTTTTGACAATTGATTAATTATATGTTGTAAATGATTGGACATATTGTAAATTTGCTTCCACTCATTGTCTCATTTCATCAAAGTTTTTACGTTCATATTAAATTACCTTGGCCCAAACCCAAGTTTCAATTGCTGCAGTGCAATGATAAAAGTATCCTTAATTGAAAGTAATAAAATGTGCATATATCATATATGACATAGAACCAACTGACATTAAATAAAAGTAATAAATTGTGCATATATGGTACAAAAGGAATTATTATTAGTAAAGATGGTTAAGGCCTATAGATGGTAGGAATTATTATAAATAAAGAGGGTTTGGCCTATGGTGAAAATAGGCTAGTTACAAAACATATATTAAACGTGATAGTCATTTTGAATCATGATTTAATATACAAAATGTAAAAATCGTTTTGAATTATGATTTCATATTAGGGTTATAAGAATGGTTATAGATCGTTCTTAATAATGACACAGAACCGTTCTGTACTGGACCGTTCTTGTATCTTATGATAGTGGTTATAGAGTAGTTAGCACATTCTAGTAAAAAAATAAAGGGGTACGGGCATAAGAGCAAGTCCAATGGTTTGATTTGGGGATTTGCTTACAATTTTCTAAAATTGCAAGAAGCTAGCCTAACCATTGGAGCCTTGCAGGTAGACTAGCTTAGTGTGGACTAATAGCTTCATAAAGCTACTAGTTTAAATGGACCCACAAGAATAAATTGACCAATAGGGAAATAGTGGTGATATAAAAAAAATAAAAAAATGATATGTGGGGTTCATCCAAACTACTACTAGTATATTGGCTAAATCATTGGAGTAATTTGTATCTTAAAATTATTGTAGCTTAAAATCTAATGTGACAAAGTTAAGCTAGTACATAATTGCTCAACCATTATACTTGTTCTAATGATTTATGATATAGTCCTTATGAATCTCTGATATGTAGCTTAAAAATTAGTTGTTCGCTTTAAATTCTTCCAACTTTTAACTAGATGCAATATAAATGACAAAAATAATAGTACCAAATAACCAATAGTTAAAGCCAACCCAATTACCTATTGTTAGTGATGTTATAAATTCAAAATAGATGTGACATCCTACATTAATTAAACAGGTTGATTGATAAGCTTTAATAACTAGTGCTTAAAAGGATTAGTACTACTCATATCAATAAAATACACTTTATGTTCTGAAAGCTCATAATACGAACTCCACAGTTAAGCATGCTTGACCATGCATGAGTCTGGGTTGGTTTGGGCATCCACGAGTAATGGCCATGACCCAATCCTAGGGGAATGGAGAGTTGACGGGAAAGGGTCGGGTGAGCTTATATTGAATCCTGCCTTGGACTGTTAACTGGCTGGCCCAGGTCAGCCCGAGTACGGGTTGATCGTCATTAGAAAGCCATATATAAAAGAAGGATTATACCAGGGTTGGTGGCGGGTTAGAAATCAAGCCAGGATAGACCGGCAGAGTAGAGTTAGGGTCAGAACGAGTCGGTTAGGGTTTGGTCCAAGGTCGTTGGGTTGGGTCAAATTGATATTGGACAAGCCGATCGCGGTAAACAAGGTTGGGTTCACTCGCACCATCATTACAAGAGAATGACTTTTTTTTTTTTGGCAGCTACAAGAGAATGACTATTTAACAACTTTTAGTATTTGTGGCGTACTCTAGATACACAATAAGAGTAGTCTAAGTTTAAGATCCAAATTAATACAAGAGAATGAGGATTTAACAACTTTTACCCCTTTCGTTTCGGTCAATTATTGTCATTTGGTTTTGATACAAAGACCAAAAAAGAGAGGAAGAAATCAATTGTTAGATGCCAAGTGGATTAAATTGGGTGTGAATGATCAAACTGCTAATCACATGCACTACTTAGCTAGAAAGGACAACAATTGATTGAGACTC
The DNA here is from genome assembly GCA_001412135.1 of Silene latifolia subsp. alba. Lineage (NCBI taxonomy): Eukaryota > Viridiplantae > Streptophyta > Magnoliopsida > Caryophyllales > Caryophyllaceae > Silene > Silene latifolia. Next base: position 7,653 of record LHUT01007521.1, on the reverse strand, counting down.
CCAAAAATAAAATTGGTGAACAAATGACCGGGACGGAAGGAGTAGTATTTAACAACTTTTAGTATTTGTATTTAGTTAGAACTTTATATTTGTATTTTCATCGTGTAGTATGAGTGATATGACTTGAACTTAGGTTGATTGACCCAAATTTCAACAATTTGTTTTACACAAATTCTTATTATAGACGGGAGATATTCGTCTATAGTTATAGACGGATCAAATATCTACTCACTTTAGGCATAAGACAAGCAACAAGTTGCATGATGGGGCCAAAAAATGTCACTATTTTAAGTTTATTTGACTCGTCTTTTACTTTAGACGGTTATATGGGTCTGTACTTAGACTATTTGTTTTTTTTAACATAACTGATTATGTGATTTGCTACAGATTAAATGATTTTGGCCGTTAAAGTGCTCTTCATAACAGTAGATCAAGTACTAGAGTCGACAACATCTAAGTTACAAACACAAAAAGTGATGCGTATTCAAATCATTCGTATAATCTAAACACTATGATCAAGTAAAAAATGCAGTGATGTGAAATAGTACTGAAATGAAACATCACTGCTTGAAAATAAAAAACATTTTTACCCTAAGATAACTGCGATTTACTGTTTGCAGTAAGCTATACGGAAAACTAGCGTACACTTCACCTCCTAAGTCCTACATAGACAAATTGCTACTGTAGTAATTTGCATAGTATGTGTTGACTTTCTTCTCAACTTTTGTAAGGTGAATTAATTACTAATTGTTCTTTCCAATAACAAATAAAATGATCTGAACCTCTTAATTAGTGGCGGATTTAGGGGACCAGCACTCTAGCAGCGGCGCTCGTCCCTGCTGGACATTGTGAATTTCGAATTTCTTAGTTATAATTAGTGTCAATTAAGTAGTAACAGAACCAAAATTTGAAGTTAGAGGAGCAAATAATCTCAACCGGAGTGAACTTGCTAGCTTAACTAATTGTGGCAAAACCAAACATTTTGTTTTGATGGCAGGAGCGAAAGATTTCAACAGGGAAGAAAGTGTAATATTAAAAAGGAAATTTGAAAAAAGTTTAAATGTTGTAACTAAAAACTTTGATATTTTTATCATCGTCCAAAGTATGTGCGCCCATATTGACCCTCCCTTAACTCCGCCACTACCTACAAAATCTCAATTTCATTATAACACAGCTAATCATTGATCACACATATGAATATCATTATTTGAGAATTAATAACATTTATATGTGCGACCAATGATTAGTTGTTTAATATTTCATTATTACACAATTAATCATTGATCACACATATAAATGTCACTAATTCCCAAATAAGTTGATATCGAAATCCAAATTCCCAAAATCAAACATTAATATTACTTCTACTTCAATTGATTAATCAAATTACACACGTCCGAAATAACAAAGCTTATAATTAACCCTACTAATCTAATCTAATCTATTTTACTTATAAATTCGACTTACAACAACAAATATTAAAACCAACATAACATACCTAAATTACACTTCTACAAATAAAAATATTCATAATCGATAAATATTACTCCGTACTCCATACTCCATACAAACATATTAATTAAATATCTGGTGACGTCCTATCATTATTCTTTATTCCGAAACAACCTAATCAACTAACCCGCATTAGCAGCTGAGAAAACCAAACTTGGCGAACCCCCATTATTCTGTGACCCCACTCCAACTCCGACTCCGATTCCGACTCCGACTCCACGCTTACGTTTCTTCTTCTCATAACTAATACCCCTAGCCTTAGACTGAGAATCCCTTACCTCCCTAAGGTACAACCTCACAGCACGTGCCCCAAACGGGTTTTCCTCAGGCCGACCTCCATTCTCCTCAAAAGCAGCACGTAACCGCCCGATCAGCGCATCGAGTGATCCCCAAGCCTGTCGAAGCGGACACGGACACGGAGCGGGCGGGTTTGGGTGTCCGTAAAATGGACATACTTGAGTATGTACCTTAGTTTTACCAAATTGGTCTAAATAACGTAGGAATTCTAACACGTGGGCCCCACTACATCGGTTTAGTGATAAAGGTGGTCTATGGTTCTTAAGGTATTGTCCGAACGTGTTCCAGTCTCTTCTCTTTTGGTTCTCGTACCTTGATGAAGATGATGTCGGGTTTAGGTTCGGGTTCGTGTTCGTGCTCATGGTTAATGTTGAAGTAGTGTTAGTAAAACCTTCATGGTTATTATTATTATTATTTTCATTATTGTTTATATTAATATTATTTGAAGGTAATTCCATATTTTTTTTTGGAATAAATGGAAGATTATTATTTTTATGGGAGGAAATGTATGTAGAGATGTGTAATGAATGGGTTATAGTATGAGGGGTTGATATTTAAGAGGGAAAGTGGGAAATTTGTCGTATTAGAAAGGTAGGTTAATAGGTCTCTATTATTGATGATGTGATTGGACTAGTAAGCAATTTTAACCACATCGTTTTATCTACTATAAGTAACAAAGGTACTTGTCCACTCATTAAAATGTTTGAACGAAGTTTATAATGTAATGAGTACATAATTTGATTGGAAATGTAACAATTAGTGTTATTGATTGATTGATAATCAATTTTCATTTTGTTATTAGGAATCTTTGAGGAATTTATTTTCATTATAGAGATTTGAAGTATCAATTTTTTCAATTCTGACATGATATTAGAGGTTAATGAATTTGAAATTTCAAATTTAAATTGTTCGATTCTTTTAATCTCATGAATTGAGTATCAATAAATGGCAAGAGACTTGTACATTATCCAATTTTTAGCACCTAAATTTACTTCGTAGGCTTGAAAAATGAATAATGTAGAGTTTATTAATAAATTAGCTGGAATTTTACAAGTGGAGTTTTACAAGTGAAAAGTTAAGAGCTTCTATGTGAATCGATCATGTAATCTGATCCTTGATCCTTATCAATCATTGATTTATATACCTTAATATAATAAACATAAAAAAAATGACGATAGAATAGAGGTGGTCAATGGTGCGGCCTAGCTTGGCCTAACCAAGTTCATGGGGCTGTTTTTTTAGAAGTTTGTCCCTAACCCAGACCAGTCGCTTCTCCTTTCGGATCAGCCTTATTAAAAAGTTTCATCACGGTATGCCTTAGTCCCGCCAAAAAAGTAAAAGACAAACAACTTTACTAATATCCCGTATTCGAGACAGGCCAGTTATTTAAGCAATGAGGGAGCCTAGTCCCTTTCGGCCCCTACCCACCTCCCATCGCAGCCAACCTAGGATACAAGCAAGCCATACCCAATCTAAGCGAAGCGGCGAAGCCCGACCCGTGACCACCTCTTATGTCCAAATCACCATAAAGAAAGGCCTAAATCCATCGAAACAATGACCTCACAACTCACAAGTGACATGACCTATGCTAGATGATGGAATTTTAATTATTAGTGAGTTGTATTATTATCATTTATAGCTTTAATTACAAGAATTGCTGAAATTACAAGTGTAATAGGTCTTTTTCCGTACAACACAAGTCGAAATCTATAGGCCCAATGGTTGCAAATACACGGGGGGCCCACACCACGAGTAGGAAGTGGACATATTTGACTTGCTTGTTCCTTGATTTAGAGTCCCCCAATAATGGAGTAATATTCATCCATTTGTCACAAAACTTGACAAATCTTATGATAATTACTGTCTTAAATCACCAATTATGATCCCTACGCTAAAGCCAACACTTTTAGCTGATTGTGATGGAAATAATAATACTCGTAATGTAGGATGTCTCACCTTAATTCATTTATTTTTATTTTATTTATATCGGTTTGAGTATTGTCTTAATTTAAGACAGGTTTCAAACAAGACTTTTGTGTTATAAAAGGGTTATAACTTATACGGACCACGCTTATATATACTCTGCAATTTAGCGAGTATAGTTGGTCTTGAGTAGATGTGTTTAATTAGTCTGTAGACAGTTTATTACGATACACGTATATACTTATACATAAAGAGTTCATAATTGCATATCGTCTCTCATTTCCTTTAATTTCAACAATCATGATCGACAACAATTAATGGTTCTAAATTTAGGGTGTATATTAATACACTCTTAAAAACTAATGGAACACTAGAATTATATGTAATGGATAGGAATACCCCTAATTCTATTATAGTAACAAGTTGAAAATTGAAGGGCAAATCAGTCATATAAAACATAAATCTAGTATCCCCGGATATCTTTTGCGTATATTTACGGCCACTCTAAATTTATGCTTAAAAATAAAGGGATAGTGGAGTTTAGAGGAGGAAAAATTATTAAATGAGTTTGAAAAAGAAAATGAAAAATTATTAAAAGAGTTGAATGAAGAGGATCATAATTCAATGATTGTACGCAAATAACTAAGGAGTATCAAAATATAATTCTTCATTTAAATAAGATAATAGGGGTTGATAGCATAAATACTATCCTACAACCAGTTGTATAATAGCATTGTATAACTGCCTCAAAATTATTGAGCTTTTTTACAAAGTTGTTGAGCTATTTTTCAAGTTATTGAACTATTTTACGAAGTTATTGAGCTTAATAATTATTCTGTTAGGCTCAATAACTTTGTACCATAGCTCGATAATTTTGTTAATAGAGCTCGACAACTTTGTAACAATGCTCAATTACATCGAATAAATTGTATATATAATCAGTTGTATAATACATTAATTGGGTTGATAGCATAAATCCTTTCGTACAATTTTCTGCCATAGATCTTTATTATTAGTTGTAATTTATTGCTTAATTTATCTATCTACATCGTCATAATTAATTGGGTAAGATCTTAAATAATCAAAGATGATAAATAGTGTTATTGCTATAGCTAGGTTGATCAATAATTCAATACTCCGTATCTGTTTGTTATGTGATGATCCTTAGCTGCCTATTATTCACGTGTTTACGTATTGCATGGTTTAAAATTACGATTATTAATCCATCCACACATGTACTTAGAAGCTACAGTGTGATTGTATAGATCTAACCAAAGTTATTCAATGTTTTAATTCAACTAAACCTTTCCCCATTAAATATTTTACGAGGCGTTTGGCAAGATGGTGTTTGAAAAGACGTTCCAGTCGAGATAGTTTGTTATTAAAAGGGTAAATTGAATTAGGGCAAACTAGTTTTTTCTGGTTGCAATTACACATATAGGCTCTATTTGTCCACCTTCAAATTTTTAATCTAATTTCTTCTTTCTTCCTTTTAAAATTGTATCTGACCTAGAAAATGCCTAAACGACATGTTAGTATATTTTTCATGTTCGTCATGGGTATAATTTGTGATGAAGGATTGTTATAATTTCTTGGAATCTCATACGGGTTTTTCACACGAGGTCGAGTTATCGTTATATTAAAAAAGAAAAAATATAAAGAGCCTTAATTTCTAGAGTAGTAGTATAATAGTAATATAGTATCTCTAGTAGGGCACAAAAGCTTTAATCCATGATTAATCAAGTAGGACATGTTATATATCTGATTTAAAAAATTTCAACATGCAATCCCTAAGATTTAGCTATGCCACTCATGCCACATCAATTATAATATGCAATTAATCACTAACTTCCAAATCTATTGTATGGTCGATTTTTCTCTAAAATAGCTAAATTAAGTCTCTTGCTCAAATGCCCTAAAGGGAACAAATAATGTTCAAGTCATCTTTATAGGTGAAATGTTATTTGATTTATTCATTTTGTTAACTACTAAAATCAAGTTAATTAAGAGATAAAACTAAATTGAATTATATATGAAAAATGATTTAAATTAACCATCATTTCAACCCGTTCAAATGATATGTTTAAGAGCTCTTAAACATATTATTTGAATGGGTTGAAATAATGACTAAATTAAATAACGCGGGAAAAGGTGAGTCGCACATAATCACTTTGACAGTTATACAAGTTACAAACGAGTAAACTAAACTATAAGGACCTTAACTTTACATGAATATAGCTATAAGGACCCCAAAAATTAAAGCAATGCTTTAAGGACCTCAATTTTGTAAGTCCGTTAGATCTAACCTGTGTGCCTAACGTTTGCTTTTAGTTTGTTTATGTCTTTTTGTATTCATTTTTTAATCTTCCAAATTATTCTTTATGTTTGTTTAAGTTTCTAGTGTATTACATAGCAACACTAAATAGGAGTCTATTATTTTGTGCGGCTAATCTTTCCTTAAACGAAGTTATCCGTTTTAATATTAAAACGAGTCATTTATATAGACTTTTATTTTTCCATATGCATTCTAACTTTTTCTTGTTCATCCAAGTGAGCGTATTTGACCGTCTTAACCTTGAAACGGATGTACTCGTCTTAGATAAGAATCTGTATATTATGTGATTATATTATACTCGTACAACAATCTCTTTTATCCTTTACTCCATTATTGAAAATGTTTCTCAAAACTTCTTATATGTAGGGTTGTCAATAATTTGAGTAGGCTAGTATAGCTCCCAAAACCAACTCTATTTTGAGTTGATTTCGAACCAAGTTTCACCAAACTCAAGCTGATTCCGACCTTAGTAAAGCTCGTACGGAAAACTCGTTTAGCCTCATTTTTTTATTATTATTATTAATATTATTATTATTATTATTTTAAAATTATGAAAAAAACACGTAAAGAAAATAATGGTTCAATCGAGTTTTAATTGAGCTCGAATATAAACTATTGACCGAGACAGAGGAAGTACTTTACTTACCGTACATATATTACAAAAATTTTAAAAATTAAATTTTAAAAATATTTTTTATTTTACCCAAGGACCGAGTCGAGTTTCGACTCTAAAATAACAGGCCACTTCAGACTCGTATAATAACGATTTTATTAAATTAACACATTAGAAACTTAAATAAACACCCAATAAACATAAGCTTAATTTGGAAGATTCAAAATCTTTTTTTTTTTTTTTTTAAAAAAGAAAAGAAAATGGAGACAACTATACAAAGAAAGCAAAAGGTTAGCTCCATCCGTTAGATTTAACGGAATTAGGAGATTGAGGTCCTTAAAGCTCTCCTCTAATATATTAGGTCCTTATAGCTATGTTTGTGTGAAATTAAGGTCCTTATAGTTCACTTTACTCAGTTACAAACACATATTTTATCTTTATATTTAATTTGGATCGATATTTCAAGTTAAAACAGTTGGTAGGAATAGTTTTTATTTTAGCCTTGCCTGAAAACAAAAAAAAATAAATGTCAGCTTAATTTTATGTGCTAAATCTGCTAATTATTAAGATAATTTGCTATCGAGTAATCCGTCAATTGAGTTAATATCAAGTTCATGGGTCGATTCAGATCGGGTTAGGTTAAGTACTGGCTTGTTGTTCGTATAACCTTGTCTCGAGTTGGAACGATATCTGTTCACACAATTTTTGCATTCTATAGGCATATTAAGTAGGGTTTCTCGGGACGAGTCAAATCAACTCTACAATTAGGTTTAGCAAATAGGTAAATCTAGTTGGATACTTGGATTCGGTCGGGTCAGTTTTATCGGATCATTTTTCTGTTTTGCAATGATACAAGTTAGATCGGGTAGGGTCGGGTCAGGTCAGGTCATGTCGATTATTTCGGGTTTAGGTTATTTTCGATCTATTATTATTAATCTCTTAATAGTCGGACTAGTGTAGTTCCCGTGCTATA
>LHUT01007520.1:0-10704 GCA_001412135.1 Silene latifolia subsp. alba | reverse complement strand
ATATATTAAAAAGTGGAGGGAGTAAGTGAAAGGAAGCAATATGCAACTATCTAGGCATGCACTCAATTATTAGAAATGAGAAATAACAATCAATTAAGCATCATATTCATTGACATTATTCTAAGTTTGCATCTAAATTATTAGTAGTATCTTTGACTTTAACATCATGCCTTGTACATCATGTTCAATCACTCCCAAACAAATAATGTGTGCTCCTAATTACATGCATAATATGGTGAACCTAATCATAATAGGAGTTGAAGTATCAACACCATAGTCAATTAGTCATAACGTAAAATCATGACATCTAATTATATTCTTAACCATGCATATAATTAAGTCTTATTAATTTTGTTGTATAACCTAATTAATTATATAGATTTTGAATTTTGCCTAATCTCATCCACCCAACTATTTCACATCACTTTTTTTTTCTTAATTGTAATTAACACCTACCAACTTAGGCAAACACAAAAGTAATGGAAGATCTTTAATTAATTTTGCATCACAAGTTCACAATAATACCAAACAAGAAGAAGATTATGCACTAATTATTGTGTACGATCGAAGAAAGTGACCCTTTATTATAGTAATAAACAATCACCATTTCATGTTAAAATAAATGTGATCATTTTTTAACATATAATAATCCATCACTTATTAAAAAAATGGTCATTTTTTATGTGGTCGAATTGTACAACTGCGGTATAGTATAATTTGTGAAGATTATGTAATTAACTGACTTGATATTACCTTAAATCTTTCCATTTATTACTTTTTTTCACTATTAACGTTCAAATGTAGTAGGCCACCACGTGCATTGTTGCCTCAAAGTGCGTAAAACGCAAGGGTTAGTAGTAAAGGTGATTAAGAGTTGTCACTTGCCTAAAGTTGTTCTTATATACTGTAGCATACTTACCCTCCTTTATAAAGCCATTTTTACGTTATCTTGTTTATCAATTAATCAATTTCTATTTACATGAACAATATATTCATTAAGAGTGAACTTAATGAGCAATTTGATTATCCACACTCGATTTAATTTACTTGTCATTTAGTAATTGACCAATTCCTCTTTTCTTGGTCTTTGTGCCAAACCAAATGACAACAATTGACCGGGACGGAGGGAGTATGCTAGGATAAATGTTCTTTTTTGTGTATCTCGTTCGATCCGTCTTAGTCTGAAGTTGAGTCGGATAAGACCACTAAGGCAGTAAAACTCTCCCTTATGAATTTTAACACTACCGTATTCTCAGGACTCGAACTCAAGAAGTCGAGATCTTTGACTGAACTAGACTAAGCATTTATCTACTGATCTTATAAAACTTAAATAAAGAGTCATTTCTTTTATTTCGGAGTATTTCTTATCGACAGTTAAAACCGTCTACTTAATCTTTATTGATCTTTAATATGAAAAAGAAGAGAGTAGTAACGTGAAAACATAACTATAAACACAAAAGCTAAGATGATGTAAGGTATTCCTCAAGTTAGTTTACTCTTTTGCATTGGATCCATCGCCAAAAGTGTTACTCCTCCTTATTATCCTTCGGGTTACCAAATCCTCGCTCTTTTAATTCCACCCCCTCAGCTTTCTTTACTTTTTCCTCTTCCTCCTCCATAAATATTACCTTAACAATAATATTAACCGCACCCATTAATTTTCTTCAATTCCTTTCCATTCCTTTCACCTTTCATTTTCCGATATCAAAATCGCATCATATCATTTATCATATCGTATCATAAATCGTATATTACATCATGGGGCATTCCAACAAAATGTTACGTATCTCAGATGATGATCGCGTTTCTGCTACTCCACCGTCAATTCAAGAAGATCAAGAACGTTGTGAATTAGGTAATTTCGAGCTGGTTAAGGTAAAAACTTTCGATAACGATAATCATGGTAATACGACGGAGAATACTGATGATGAAGATAACGACGGGTTTAAGACTCCTACGGGTATAAAGAACAAGATTACGGTGAATCATTCGTCTCCTCCTCCTGCACCAAGAAAACTCATGCCGGTCACGAAACCAATGAAACGACGTCGTCTTCATGATAATAAGTCGTCGTCTTCGATGATGAAGTTTCTTCAAGTGTCGCATGAAGATTTGGAATCGTTGTTTCAACCTCGTTCTGCTGTTCTTGGCGGTTTTGCTAGTTCGTCATCATCGGGTGGTATTAAGAAAGTCGATAAGCCTAAATTCGGCGGTCTTATGTCTTTCAGGTGATTAGTATCATCAAGGATTATCTTTTTAGTTTTTCTTAATTTTGACTTTTAGTTTTCTCTAATAATAATTAGTTTTTTTTAACATACTCCGTATGTTATTTGATCAAATTTGTCACAATTGTTGAATATAATTCCACTACTGTACTTAATTAGCCTTGAATTTGATAAATTTCTGAATTTTAGATATTTGGTTTTTTTTGTTATTCATCTTCATGTATGTTAATATTCTTAATGTTGATAATATGATGTTGATGTTAAATTTGAGTATAAGTTTAATTATTTTTCTTCGGATTCTATGAATTTTATCTTTTCTTTCACCAAAAAATAAATCGTAAATATATTGTTATGAATGTGAATAATAATGTGTCGTCGTGTGATATTGAATTCTTAGCCATATTTGTGTAAACATTGTAATTAATATTGAATTTACCGTATGTGATAACTTGGTAAATATAATTTAATTGGTAGTAAATTAGTAACGCAAGATCTATTTTGTAGATTTTTGTGATACGTATAGTTCTTTGCAAATGGTCACAACAATTATGCGTATGACAGTATTTAGACAATTAGAAGTCCAATGCATACAGTTTTTTTAGTGTATAATCAACTACACAATATTAGCAATTCATACACGATACCATCGTCTTAACGGTTCTATAACCGCTTGTGTAATTCACAAGTTCTTTAATAAAAAATTTTAAGTTTTATTTTAAAAATTATGTGTTTTACGTTAAAGTTTATGAGTTCGTTCACTACTTACACATGGACTTAATAGTTCACAAGCACGCTATTTATTCAATCTTAACGCACAAGAATAAAACCTCTATGGCTCTATGTATGAAGGTATTTAGATGCTGAGAGTATAGTTATACATAGACATATGTAGTTATTTAGTTTGGTTACGTATTAAAATTACCGGCTTAAAATTACCGGTTTATTTTAATTAAATGCATCATGTAATTCAAGAGAAGAGAAAAAGTATGGTATTTCGTAGTTGTTAATATAAGATTCTTTGTTTGATGGGTTGGTAATATATGCATGATTGGGAACCAACTTTAGTCTTAGCTAGGCAATAAGAATTGAATTGGTATAATTTTAGCTGGTTGTTACGAAAAGGCCAAACCAAATGTGATGAACAAGCTATATGACCTAAGCTAAGGTTAAATTAAAGTTGTTCCTTTTCTTTAATATGAAGGTGTATGTTAGGTTTCAGTTTTACGTGATTCATGCATGTGTATGTGACATTGCTTCCATAACAAGATTATTCGTGATCTCTATGATTCTCTACACATTATTTTCATGTTCTTCCTCTACTAAAGCTCAGCACCATAGTAGCCGGGTCTCCTCCATAAATCTATCAAAAGAAAAATTCTCCGAAATTGCGAAAATGCATAGTGTGAATCCTCTATCCCATTTTCATGTTCCAAATGTACATCGCTTATTATTTACGTGTTTTTAAGTTTCGATATACATTATCAACTAGGTAATCTCACCTAAAATATTACTCCATTTTCACGTTAATATTAAGACCGCTCTTATATTTAAACTTACCCTAGATACGGAGTATATAATTTCACTAGAACACCTTTCAGAAACTTCAAATACAATTGCTTTGTGCTTTATTGTGTCATTCTGTTCCTCAATTAGAATCTTCTTCATTTCTTTTCCTCTCTATTTCCTTCCATTATCTCTCAATAGCCAAGATTTAGTCCCAAAACGATCGCAGGGTTAATTATTTTATGAGATTATAAGAAAAAATAGAGATCGACAAAAAGAAATCGACAGGATTCATACTCATTGTCATTGCACGTTGCACTGAGTAAACTCCAAGTATTCATAATCACCCTTTTTATTTGGGTGACAGGCTCGAAGTGAAAGCAATATAATAGACATCATAGAGTGATTATTAAGAAAAATTAAGTTGACTATTTATTTTTTTTGGCGACAAGTTTTACAGATAATCGACTGTCATATTTAAAAGAGATGCACACATGCATTACTAATTATACTTAATTCTCTGCTGTAAAATTATAAATAACTCAACTTTTACTTTATTTAACTCAAAGGTGAATATACCTTCGGATCATATGGCAGAAACTATGATTCACACACTGAAACATTAGCAAATTTTTTTACCATTAATTAAATCAGTCTAGTACGGAGTACAAATTTTGTGATTATGTTAATTGATCATTTGTAACTTCAAGAAAGAACAACTCTTGGAGTCATCACTACATCCACCCACTTAATTTGGTCCCTTCCACTACACTTACATTCGATTATTGAAACATTTTTAAAATGACAATATAATTTGAAGACCGTAAAGGCGCAAATTCTTGTTTAAAATGAAGGTATATTTGGCTTAAACCTAGAGTATGATAAGATGAATTGTCCAGAAAATATCAAAAGTTTTGTTCTTACTGTTACCATAAGTTACTATTTGAATTTATTTTATAGATAAAACAATACGTTGATCTTAAGCATGACCTATCGTTTTATAACCTATGAAGTTATGAGTCTATTATTGATAGTATATAATATACTTAAAAAGCAGTAAAATACAGATTATAGATTACTCCGTATTATGTAGCGTGTGCGTGTCTACTAAAAGTTTATACACGTATATGTACTAAACCTTGTGTTTAAATTTTTTATTTTATATAGTTACAAAGTTGTACTCTCTTATATGCAAGCGAAACTCAACAAGATCAATTAGATTATCTTGAAAAATGTTAAGAAGGCACAAAGACATTACAAATTTACAATACCATGAGTAAAAGTTTACGTATCACAAGCCTTTCTACTGTTTGATGTTGACTATGGACCTAGAACCCATCTTTCCCCTCACCCGCCCCCTAATTTGTTGCAGCTAGTCTTGCTATAGACGGATAGCTAAAGACGGATCAAATAGTTTAAAAGTTGTGATATTTTTTGCCCCCACCACCCCATTTATTACTTGTCATATTAGGAATGTGGCATTGTATTTGACCCGTCTTTAGTTATAGACGAATATGTACCGTCTATAATGAGATTTTGTGAATTTGTTGTTTGAGCTCTCGGTTTTTTAATTTATAATGCAGCTCTTTTGCCAAAAAAAAAGCGAAAGAATTTACCTGAATCTGTTTAAACTGACATCTCCTTACTACTAAGAGAATATCCTTACTACGTAAGAGAATAAAAATTCTCTTAGTTTTCCCGCCTAAAAAACTTTTACTCAGTTGGACCTATTTTTCTGGATACTAACATCACAACATTACATGAATTGTAACTTGTGGATTTTATAAGTAACCTTTTTTCGAGTCAAGATCCTCTCCATTTCCTAAAAAGAAATGGAGAGGCCATTTCCTATCAACGGATCGGATTGCATGCTGCTAATATCGAACGGTTCAAGATTTATGCAAGGAAATAAAGGTTTAATAGGGTGTAGAGGGGAATATATTATTAAATGGATTGTGAGAGGAAATGGAGATAAAGAAATTGAGAGAATCCTAATTGCCTTTTTTCTATCTCACATGTCAAAGTAAAAGCTATTAATAGCCCACTGTTTTTACCGATTTTTATTGTAAGGTCAATACGTGTTTTAATTAGATAATGCAACTAACTTAATTGTATTATTAATGTCATAAATTAGTTGATGTAATCATATAACATCATTTTAAATAGTAATAAAATAACTTATTTAAAGTGTCTTTTGATGACAGTAAACTTTTTTTTTCTAGCTCTTATTAATATTATATTTAGTACATTATAACATTTAATTAAAACTACAGTTCATTTATACAAATAATTTATTTGAGAACGTTTCTTTATAAAATAAATTCAGAAATTATCGTGCTTTAGCACGGGAACTACACTAGTTAATAAGTAGTGTATAAAGTATGTACCTCAGAATAGGTTAACGTGATTTTTTTTTCAAATTTAAAATATAATTACCAAAATCGATAATGACTCAACCGAATCCATCGCGACATTGACCCACCTAAAACACAAAGCTACCCAAATCCAATTTCGACATTTCACAACCTTAATTCGATATGATTAAACTAACCCAATCCATAATCAAACCAAATATCTCAATAACATTAGGGGTGGGATTGTGGGAATCGAACTGGGGCAGGGACGGGCTGAGCCGAGGGGTAGGGGTATGAGCACGACACTACTCTTTCTCATTGCCAAGCTGTTCCGAATTGGGCTCCAAAATTAGTGGCTCGAGCATGGCCCAATGAGCGACGGGTTAAAACGAGTTGTGCACTTGTGCTAGACCTATTTTAATTTCTTTTTTCAGTTGTGGAGCGGGTCAAGCAAAGAAAAACCTGGTACTAACCCGACCCGCTAAAGGCTCAACATAGCTTGGCCAGACCACAGGATGAACAAGCTGCCATTTTTTTGGCTCGACAACACGGTTCAGGTCGTGCCCAATCGAGCTTGCCCACATCCCCTATTTACTAAATGATTAGGAAAAGTTTGGAATTTTCCCGCCTAAAATGCTTTAGCTATAAGTTGGGTCTTAATTTAGGAAGCTATTTAAAATTGTTAGTCTTACAATTAAATACAATTAATTTAATTGTTAAGATTTATATACAAAGCGATCTAAAAAACCGTGCTTTTGCGCGGGATCTACCCTAGTTATTTACCAACTCTAACAAGCACTCTATCTACTGACACAAAATCTCATTATAAACGGCATATATATCCATCCGTCTATAACTAAAGATGACGGGTAAAAAATGTCATCACTTTCAAATTATTTGTCCCGTCGTTAGTTATAGACGGATATATCCGGGTCATGAAGATCCGGAGTCCGGACCAACAAACACAAACAAATAATTAATCCCGCGGCACATTTTCCCACACACCAAAAATTCAAATTTTTCAAAAACCTTAACATTATTAACATTTCCCGCTCCTCTCTCTCTCCTACTTTTCATTTCATTATTCTTCATCAACTCAATCCACAAAAATCCCCAAATCTCAATCCTCTCAACCCTACAATAAAGATCCAATTTTTCACCCATAATATTCAAATTCAACCAAAATTAACACTACCCATCAAGCTAAAACCCTAAAAATCCATCAAAAATCAATCAAAAATGTCATCGCAATCAGTTCGTCGGCTCAAAGAAAGGGGAGGATCAGGAGGAAAGGTTGTAGGTCCAATACCCAGTAAAACCCTAATCCTAATTTCTGAAAATCCCTCTTTGATTGCTAGTGGAAGGAAATCAATTGGTAAAGAAAACCCTAACCCTAATCCTAAATTACCTTCCAGGGTTTCTGCCCAAACCCAGAAGCCTGTGATCCGACCAATGGTTAAAATGTCGGGTGTCGAAAACCGGTCTAAGTCTCAACCTAGAGGGAGGAGTGCTAGTCCTTCGGATTTTACTAGGGTTTTGTCTGATATGAGGAAAAGTAGGGTTTCTAGTGGGAATAATTTGGGTAGGAGTGAGGTGGGTAATGGAGGATCTAGGGTTTTGGAGAAGACGGGTTTACGGGGATTTAATCTGAAAGCCGGAGAAAGAAGTAGGGTTGGAGAGGGAAGTGGGATTAAAGAGAGGAAATTTGGTAGTTTGGGTATGAATTTGAGTGATGAGTTTAGAAAAGAGGGTGATTTGTGTGTGAATTTGGTTAAACAGATTGCGAATGAAGCGAAAGGTGGTTCGGAAAGGCGTGTTGTTTCGAGTAGTAAAGGTGGAAGTGGTATGGGTATGAATTTGAGGGATGATTTTGGAAAGGAAGGTGCTTTGTGTGTTAATTTGGTTAAACAGATTGCTAGTGAACCCAAAATTGGTTCGGAAAGGCGTGTTGTCGGAATTAGTAAAGGTGGAAGCTTCGTTGTTGGTGGTGATGATGGTAGAGCTCAGAAAGCTAAGACATTGGATGAAAATATTGTGATGAAGGATAGTTGTCGGGTTGGGGTTAGTTCAGAGAGACGT
The DNA here is from genome assembly GCA_001412135.1 of Silene latifolia subsp. alba. Taxonomy (NCBI): domain Eukaryota; kingdom Viridiplantae; phylum Streptophyta; class Magnoliopsida; order Caryophyllales; family Caryophyllaceae; genus Silene; species Silene latifolia. The sequence continues at coordinate 2,543 of LHUT01007520.1, read as the reverse complement.
GGATTAGAGTTGAATGGGAAGGGTTTGAGTGTGAAGAATGGGGAGGGATCGAGTGGCCGTGTTGCGAGTAAGAGTGCTAGTAGGTTGCATGAGAAGCTTGCTTATTTAGAAGGGAAAGTTAGGAGAATCGCGTGTGATATTAAGAAAACGAAGGAAATGCTTGATATGAATAATACTGATGCATCGAAATTGATATTATCTGATATTCAGGAAAAGATTTCGGGGATTGAGAAAGCTGTAGGCAGTGTGATGGCTGATTCTAATACACATGTTACTGGTGTTTGTTCTGGTGTTTCGGGTAATTCTAATAATGGTGAAGTGATTGATAGCTTCTGTCAAACTCTACTTGCAGATACCAAGTGGGCGGATTCTGAGAAAGTGTCGGTGAAAGGATTGAATAATCAGGAGCTAGAAGCACGGCTTTTTCCTCATCACAAATTGCTTAGGAGTCGAACATTGTCGTCAGTATCAGGAAACAATATCTTAGAATCCAACAGTGTATCGAAAATTGAGGATAACTCGATTCAAAATCAATTTTTAGCGACTTTGAGTAATGCGCAGGCTGAGGTTATTAGTACAAAGCATGGAGAAGTCGTAATGATGGATGAAATTAAAGCAACGGAAGAGCCCCAAAGCTCAACAGCTCAAGGAAGTTATGGCACTCTTAGTGGGATGCAAAGCGGAGAAGTAGACCTTGAAGCCCATGAAAGGATTGATGAGTTATATGAGCAAGAGAATAAACCCATGGTTGTTGAAGACGAGATGGAGGAGGATTCTGTTTCTCAGCTTGTCCAAGTTGGTCGCAAGACTTCTACAGCGGGTTGGTTTGTCTCGGAGGGAGAAGCTGTTCTTTTAGCTCATGATGATGGTACTTGTTCTTTCCATGACATTGTAAACTATGAGGTATGGATTTAATACCTCTACATCGTAAAATTTAATTTCTTCCATCGTTTTAGCTCTTATATTTCGTGTAAAATGTTGCAGCATCAGTTTTTTCGAGAGTGTTTATATTGTTGGCTGAGACTGGCTCATTCTGTGGTTGTAATTTAAGTGATCCTTGATAACATTTGTTAGGGCATATATCGAGGCAAAAGAACTTTGTTCTTAAATGATGATACGGGTATAAGGTCGCTTCTTTAAGATAGAAATTTAGATAAAAGTTTAACATATACAGGCTCTTTAAAAGTGAAATGGAAAGATGTTTGAAATAAGGCTAAATAATCGTATTATAACCTTCATACATATATATATCCCTCGTCTTTTCTCGTCTGAATTACCTTGGCTCCCTGTTTTTGATAGGAGAATTGTGAGATTGGTCAGTGTTGGTTACATATTCCATGCGCATATCGTTGTGTGTCGTGTCAGACAAGGGTATTGCAACAAAAGTGAAGAGTCTAAGTAATACGGAGTATAGTTTATGATGGAATATATAAAAATGGCTCACTGATCTGTTCCTGCTTCTTTCTCTTGTGAAAATGCCGTCCTTTGATGCATTTATGAACGCAATTTTCATCCTAGATCATTTGGAATCTGCGGGAGCCATTGAGGCACTGGGTTAATGTTGTTGTATTGTCTGTTGTATAATCAGCTTAATCTGAATTTTTTCTGATTTCAATAAGCCAAGAACAAACCGCCTATATTCGTCATGATTGTCTTCAATATAATCATCCGATTAAATTTATTATGATTTTCGAGACTTCAATACTAATTTATGGCTTACCATTATACCATTACATTCAGGAAAAAGCGGAATACATACCACCTCCAGGACTTTCACAAAACATATGGAGGGATTGCTGGATTGTCCGTGCACCTGGTGCTGAAAGTTGCTCTGCAAAGTATGTGGTGGCTGCTTCTGCTGGAAGTACCATGGAGTCGGGATTCTGTTCTTGGGACTTCTACACCAAAGATGTGCGAGCTTTCCACATTGAGGATAATAACAGCAGTAGAGTCCCTCTAAGTCCGTTGCCTGATAACATCATGCGTAAAAGAAATCCGCTATCTGGGCTCAGATCCAATGAAAATCGACAATGGTGGTATAGACCAAGTGGGCCCTTGATCATCTCCACTGCAAGTTGTCAGAACCGAGTAAAAGTATTTGACATTCGTGATGGCGACATATTGATGAAGTGGGATGTCCAAAAACCTGTATTGTCAATGGATTATTCGAGTCCTTTGCAATGGAGAAATAGAGAAAAGGTTGTTGTTGCCGAAACTGAAGGTCTCTCTTTATGGGATGTCAGCTCCCAGAATTCTCAGGCATTATCATCTGTTTCCACTTCGGGTCGCAGAATATCAGCCTTTCATATTAATAATACTGATGCTGAATTAGGCGGAGGAGTTCGTCAAAGGTTAGGGTTTCTAATTAGGCCTTTAATCAACTATTATTCTTATTATCACCATAATTCGACATATTTTCCATAATTCATATTTTCCATATAATTCATATTTTCCATATTTTCTATTTTATTTTTATTTCTTTATTTTTATTTTCCTAATTTATTTTATTTCCTATTTCTTTTAATTTCCTTATTTCTTTTATT
>LHUT01007519.1:0-10706 GCA_001412135.1 Silene latifolia subsp. alba | reverse complement strand
CCTTGGGTATAAAGCTTGGGGAGAGATCTTATTCTTAGATCTTGTTCATCCATTGGAATAGCTCAAGAACAAGAAGAGAAAGGTGATCTCTCTTGTGCCCTAATAACCGAAATATTGAATGTAAGGACATTATTTCTCTTCTCTTTTATTAATGTTTGCATGCATAAAATCCGTTTTAATTTTATGACAAATTAATTAGACATATATGAGTATGTTAAATATGTATATAGATCTACATTTCCTTCAAACTTGGCCCTATACATCACCGTGAAATACTTGAAAAAAAAACATACCCATGGTCTTGGTGGATGACGTATCTATAATCAACGTCATTCCTCTCGAAACGGCTCATAGATTAGGGATCAAAGAAGCTGACCTAGTCCTAACCAATCAAGGAGTTCGCGCCTATGACGTTACTCGTTGTAAGGTTGTAGGTCTTATCACCCTAACCATCACAACGGGAGCCTTGGAGAGGCAAACCAGTTTCCAAGTAGTCGACATCGACGCATCATTCAATATGCTTCTAGAGCGCCCCTGATCCATGCTGCCAAAGCCGTCACATCAACCCTTTACCAGAAAATCAGGGTCCCCTTTAACGGAAAAGCAATCAGAATTCCTGCATCCCCAATTAAGACTGTCATGAAAAAGGGGATAACTTCTGAAGTCATTGAGGAGCTCGACAACAAAATGTGGGGATTCATAGTCGTGAATGCCTTAAGCAACAAACCAGCACCTTTTGATTATGATCCATTCTCAAACCTCACGATCAACCGCATCTTGATGCGCCAGGGGTACTTCCCGGGCATGCCTCTCAACCGCTAAAAATCACCTTGCCTCCCATGAAACAGGCCAACGCCCTCAACATCCCTTTCGGACTAGGCTACGAGCCCACCAATGAAGATATTCGGGAGATGGGTCTCCTTGTAAAGAAGCATAAAAAGCAATGGGTCATCCTCCGCCCATATCACTTGACCCTCAATGGCTATTTCGTCATCAAGGGAGACTCTGAACTTTACAGTGGCTTTCCTGAGCCAGTCTATGACCCAATAACAAAGGTCAAGCATCCGGGTATAGAAGTCTTTCAAGACTGCTATTTCATCCCTGATAACAACACCAATGTTGCATCAATCAAGTCTTAATCAACCCCTTGCCTTGACGGGCGAGTTGTGAGCCTCCTTTTCGGAGAAGACAACATCAAGCACGTCAACTACGAGGACATCGTAAACATTGCTCTCAAAGACAACCAGTTCAACCTTACTGCCTTAATCTCTGATGCTAACTCAGAGAAAACTATCCAAGGCTGGAGGAAGACTTTCAAGTGGACCGATCGTCAAGGCCGCACTCTCAAGATCACAACTGGAGAAGGCCCCATGTTCAAGGAGGGAAGTGAAGACGAAACCAAGTCTGAGTCTGATGAGAATTCTGAGTAAGTGTCTGTCGTACGTAACACCTCTTCTTCATCTGGTCCTCTCTTTTTTCCATTATTATGGGCATTACTACTCTTCTTTGATGGTGAAGTTCGTTTAGGGATAGATCGTTGACTACTACGTGATTTCTCTGCTAAATTTCGTGCCATAATAACGAATTAAAGTGCCCTAATTAATGGTTGTAAAACAAGTTTTTTGTCGCCTTACAGTCGTCTCTCATATTAGGGTTAGCTTCGCTTGACGTATGTGGTTATTTATCATTTCTCATATTAATATACGATATCAATACGATTGTAAGACGAGTCTCCGCTAAACCGCTATTGCTAACAACAAATAGAATGTCTACTTGTTAATTTTTTAAATGTAATTTATTTAAATATATACTGATATTTAATTTGTTAAATATGCATTATTACGCCTAATGACATATTACTTGTCATATGTCACACAAATTACAAATGACAAATTACAAAAGATAAAATGGAGTCCATTTTACATATGGGTGCCGGTTTTAAGTAGGTTGTTTATGGTTTTATGGTTTATTGTTTTTCCAAACTCTCTAAAAAGCCCCAACTCTGATTACTGCAGCCAGAACAGTAACTCTTCCCATTTNTATTCATATGTCACACAAATTACAAATGACAAATTACAAAAGATAAAATGGAGTCCATTTTACATATGGGTGCAGGTTTTAAGTAGGTTGTTTATGGTTTTATGGTTTATTTTTTTCCAAACTCTCTAAAAAGCCCCAACTCTGATTACTGCAGCCAGAACAGTAACTCTTCCCATTTTTCCCATTTTTCCCTGCTTACCATTAGTATTTGGTTTTTTTCGCTGCTTTGTTCTATTGTCTCTCTATCTATCTATCTCTCATCTCATCTCTCTATCTTTTTGTTCTCCTGAGAGTGAAATTTGACGACTGCCATTTTTGTTCTTCTTTCTTTTCGTATGTGTATCTAATCTAATCTAATTCCACCATAGATACTTCCATTCTTCATCGCTGTTCCAGAACTTCCACTGTTTTCGTCTTCCTGCAGTTTCTGCTTTTTCATTGAGGGTTGTTTTTTCATCGATGGTCACACTTCAGGTCAGTCTTTTTGCTTTTTTCCATATATTATTTATTTTTTGGTTTTTAATTGATTTCATGCAATCATTTGGGACTTTTTAAAGGTTTATTAATTGAATTGATTGCATGCATTAATTTGGACGAATTGAAGTTCTTCTGGGATATTTGCGTGCTTCGCTTTAATCTTTTTGAATTTGGCATGAGCAGGATTATTGAATGTGAGTTAGTTTAAGATAATCTATGGTTTAATTTTTGGATTAAGATTGATTGCATGCAGTGATTTGGCCATTTTTAGAGGTTTAGATTGTTATCTATTGTCGCGAATAAAGTGAGTCGGATTCTGTGTGACTTGTTTTTACCGTTTTTCTCTTTTACTTGTTTTCGTTAATCATCAGATGTTTAGCATTAGCATTAAGATTGTTATCAATGGTCCTAGATATGAACCATTGATAAGTAGTAATAGAGTTCAAGGTACTTAATTGATGATGCTTTTCTAGCTGTCTTTAAGAGAGACCAATTTCATGATTGCTTGCAAAGTTCCATGTGATTGATTGCCAAGGTGGCAAACTATGCATGCTCGTCCTTATTTTACAGCTTCATGGCTTAAAATGGGTCATTGATAACGAGAAGTCCATGATGGGCTTAACTCTTCTTCTGCCTTTTTTTTTTGTTCCCCTGGGATCAAAACCGCACAAGAGTTTTCTGTGAATGTTCTTCACATTAGCTCCTTTCTGATTGTGCTCTCGGATTAACTATTTTATCTAGGACTTTAAATTGTGCTCTCGATACAGAGCACTTGGACCTTCTTAGGATGGATATTTTGAGGGGAATAGGATAAACGCAATATCCATATAGAGCTACAACTGCATCTTTTGGAGCTTGTTGACATTCTTGTGGAGAAACCTTCACAATATGCTAGGAGAGTTGAGGAGACATCGCTCATATTTAAGAATCTACATAACCTACTCAGCTAATTGCTTTCTCACTAGGTACTCTATAGATGAGTTGCTTTTCCCATTCTGTGTTTCATGTTCCTGTACTTCAGTAGTGGTTGACTTGTGCAATGAAATTTTGTCACTTCTAATTGTAGGCTAGAGCCACACTTATTCGCATTCTAGAGCTCAAAATACAACTGAGAAAAGAAGCTATTGAGGATATTTAAATGTGTGTTTTGTGTCCGTGATCATCTAATTCATTATATGCACAGTTATTAAAAGAAAATGATGAAACATCCTCTTCTTTCTTCTTTTTTTATACAAAAAGGCAGTGTTTGTTGAGATTCCTTTGCATGGCTGACCACTAAGATATTATGGCTAAATAAAATGTATTAAATGAGCTTCTACTCTAGAAGCATGTATTTTGGAAATTGTTCAGCATTTCAGAATGTTGAGACCATATGGAGGTAATGTATCACATGGCGGGGTGCCCGAAAGTCCGGTTATATTAGGTGGATTGCAAAATCTAAGAATGTGGAGTTAGACAACAAAATTAGTCCTGTGTTGTTAGCACGATGCATTGCGCACACTATTGTATTTGACCTAGCTTACGTCTAGCCATTAACTGAATGCTCAGATGATTCCCGGTAATTTAGGCAACTGCATGCCCTATTTCAAGCAATCATAAGTATTAATCTTTATGCAGGTTCCCGAAATTGCATGGTGAAAGCAAATCGCGAGTATCTCGATGAGCTTACCACCTCCAGCAGAAGCTACAAAATCCTATTTACAGACGATTAAGACGATTTGCATACTGGTAAGCAGGCTCTCAATGTTATTTTTTCATATGATTGCATCAGATATGACTATGATCTTTTCATGCCGGTGCTAAGGTATCTGATAGATATATTAATCAATAGAAATGGTTTGGTGGCAATCATCTCACACATTATTATTTAATTGATACTCTCTCCATCCCAATCATTTGTTTACGTTTGGTTACAATACCCATCACAAAAATATCGGTATTTTAACCAAAGGTAAACAAATGATTGGGACAGAGGGAGTATAACTTTCTTAAGAAAATATGAAATTAGCTTTTTCCATAGAAAAAACAACCTTTTGATGTATGCTTTGTTAATCATTGCCACTGTATTAGATGTAAATTTTCGGCTGTGTTTCTTTGGACTGACTGCAGGATGAACTGGAAAACTCCTATAGCGAAATGCTTTAGCAGAACAAGGATTCACTCAATTGGTGAAGGTATCTCTTTGGACCGAGTGTTTTTGGCATTTTCGTTTATCTGTTCTTTAGTCAGTTATGACTGACAAGAAAATATAATTTGTGCGAGCAATCTAAATGTTTTGATTTGTTGAAATTCCACAAACCCACCTTTCCCGTCACTCCTCTAAGTTGTTTAATTTCCTTCATTTAAGTTATTTCAAATCTTTACACACTAATATAAATGTTAATAAAAATCGTACTCTCTCTGCTGAGTGTTAAAGAAGACTGATATTCATAATCTTTGAATATGGTAGTGACGGCCGTACACTTACCATCAGTCCATTCACTTTCTCGGTTCGTAGTGAGGGCTGATTTGATCTTGTGTGTTTGTTTTGGCAAATTTTATCAATTATGCCAAATTTTCTCATGTTGAAAGTTAGAATGCTGGTTATTTTTGAACCTCGCCAGTTCCCTGTGAACTGTTCAGTTGTATCGAGCAATTAAGTATTGCTATATATTTGCTTAAGAAATGATTAAGAGTATAATTACCTTCGTTTTGTTCAAATTCAGAGTGAGTGTAGGAGGGATAGTGGAGAGTTGTTATAAACATGATATTCACAAATGAATAGAAGAAATGCCCTTGGTTTACAAGCACAATATTAAGACATATTACAACCGTTAAATGAGTCTTACCCTTACCGAGACAAAAGCGCTTCTCCTAAATACTCGTGGCTGAAGTAGTAGTCATGGCCCTAGCGGAGTAGAGAGAAAAGTGGATGCTTATGGGCATAAGTGAGGTTGAACAAAAGTGATAGTGCAGAGGAGGCCATTATTGATGAGAGAAATGGGAACTACTACGCTCTTCAGCCAAACTTGGGCACCAATCATAAGAAAGAAGGCGCCATTCTTGACATTAACCCATAACTGGGCAGTTCTATTAGAAAATCTGTTTCAAGAGACAGATCTTTTCGTGAATTATAGCACAGTTATTGCCTGATATATCTCAATTGTGTTTTCCACCACCCTTGATGTTTTACTACTGTAAACCATGAGATTGATTTTGCCCCAGAAATATTGAGACTTCTAACCAAATTGAACTTATGCTAACTCTCAACTGTTAGGCAAAAATATATCTTCGGTACTTTATGGGTCATTCGAGTCTCCTATATTTCGACACAGAGTTGGAGTTACGAAGCCATAGGCGAGAGTCCGTGCTACTCTGAATCTGTATTTTTCTGGAAGTGTAAGTGAAATTCTCCGCCTTTATTAGTTTTAATCCTCCTTTGTCATCTCTTGTTTTTCCAACATGTTATGATTTATACCAAGTCACTGATCATTCTTGATGCTATTGCCATGAAAATGCTATGATTCACAGCAGCTCACTTTGTCAGGAATTTAGTGATCTATTTTGCTTTATCCTATCTCCCCATCTTTATATCTTTTGAAGTCGAGTGATTATGAGCAGAGACTTACATTCATTCACTTTAAGTGCATTATATGAAGGGAATTTTATAGGACTTTAAAATTTAAATCCAAATGGACTAGATTAGGAGCATTAAAACCATCTTACTCATTAGCAGTAGCCATCTTAAAGTATCTAGGCTATGTCAGTTACGATTTTATCCCATTAATATTGTCTTTATTTTTATAGTTATATCATGTGAGACGGACAGGATTTGAACCCTCATGAGTACCGCCACTCATGACTTTACCAAATGTTGGGAGTATTAACATTTGAAGAGAACATGTCATGCTGAAGTTCTGTGATGTGTGTAATTACTTATGCAGGTTAAGTCATTTAGGACGAAGGAAGAGGTCGATGAATGACTTCTTACGAACCTAGTGCACAGTCCATGAGCACTGCATTTCAAAGAGAAAAATGGAACAATCGGCTACGGTATTCAAACTAACACGACAACAGTCTTTATAAGAGGCAAAATTGAAGACCCTACCATCAAATTCCAACTCCCATTTCATCTTCTGCTGAATGCGAAATTGCTAGATTTCTGATCAAAGGAATTGGCCCGACTTGCTTAAAGTACTGTTAGCAGTTTATTTAGCCATTCATTTTGTTTAAATTACATTGTGTGTTTATAACTAAGGACTCCTTTGTTGTTTGGATAATGGCCAGGCCCAAATTTCAGCTGGACAGTCGGTTTGACCGAATTCGCGCACCCTCCAGCAGATCCCTTCTCAACCATGGAATCCAGTGGTCTAACCTTTTCAGTTCAGACTGGTATTTTTATCCCTATCCATTGTCATTTTGATCTTTGGTACAATTCTACGAGACTATATCTTAACTATTGTATGTGCCTTAACGATAACTGGCATGTAAAAAAATGACATATTTTCTGGATGTGGAATTTCATGTCAAAGCTCTTATCCGTTACTTGCTCGCCCCTTTGATTATTTGTTGAATTATCAGTTGTAGGTAATTATGTGGCTATTGATGATGATGCTAGGTGGTTCATGTGGAAAAACAAGTCTGGTAAATAGTTAAAGATGGTTTTTGGTGATGAATCTGGTGAAGATTTTAGAAACTTCTCTGCTTAATTATTGTTATTTATTATAGTTATATTGAATAGATGACACCATGACAAAGTATCCTATCTATTATATCTATTGTACTCACTCTTACTATTTGAAATTGATCTGTTTAATTTTGGCGCAAGTGAGCAATTTTGAAAGGAGAGTATGTTATATAGGAATGCACAAGTGAATAGTGCTACACTATGCCTGATTTCAAATGGTGATGGTACAAATGACCATGAGAAAATAAAATCATGACAAATTTACAATTGGGTAATTCCATTGAATCGCCAAAAAAAAGAAAAACGGGAATCGTCAAATAACATGATGATGTATCAAGATATGTAGGCATGGTCATTGTTACCAATTGGCAAGATTATTACCTCTGAACTTCGAGGTTCAAGTTCATTTATTTAGGAGATATAAGAGAGAAGGCTTTTACCGAACTGATACATATAGCTGAACGGGCGTTTGGCAAGTGACTCTGATATTTATATCAAAGTGCTATATTCCTTGTCTACTTAATATGACCATGTTTTGCAGGTTGAAAAACATCATATTTATCTCTATCCTGCATTGTAAGTAGCACATTCAGAGTTTCATACTTACTCTATGGTGCAAGCACATATCAAGTTACCTCGATTCGAGACAATGTTACAACCCAACTTTTTCTAAGTCTTGTGACAAGATTCATAACTATTTGCACTAGTCCACCAATTGACATGGTTAGCACTTTATCACAACTCAAGAATTGTTGGTCTTTTAACTTTGTTATAGTGGTTGAGGTCATTTTGTTAGCACTTGCCTTTAGTTGGCATAATTTCTCTTGGTATTAGCTCTCTGCTACCGCTTTGAATGGACATTTAGTTCATTCATTGTTTAAGAAGTCATGATCTACTCAGAACGATGTCTAAAAGATGAGAGTTGCTGTACGGGAAGATTCACTTATATAGATGCGTAGGAAAATCATTTGACTTGTTCTGTTGATAGTAATTGATACTATTACACAAGTGGCACATGGTTATGTTATTATTGTTTATATGGGTTTTAGATTATGTGGCTGTTTTAGATTAGATAGTCACAATGGTGTTAGATTTACTTCATCTTTTCAGTTACCATTGCCGTAATAAATTCTAGCTAGATACTACCCTTTATCGGCTTAGACATTTTTAACATTTATGGTCCTTTACATGACCAGGTGGTGGTTGTTGACCCCGAGGCCTATACATATGACGACGAGGTCCTAAAGAAAGAAGAGACCATGAGGAAGCCAGGACTTGTTGAAATTTATCCAGGAGAGGACTCATTCATATTCACTGTTGAGTCTACTGGTGGAGTCAATGCATCTCAACTGGTTCTTAATGCAATCGAAATTCTAAAGCAAAAGCTAAACGGAGTTCGCTTAGCCGAAGATGGAGTAGATGCCGATGATTTTGGAGAGTTAGGCGCTCGTATGAGATGAGGTTGATTATCAACTGGTAAAATGTGATGTCGATTGTAGTTTCTCAGAACTAGCATTCTATTTAACTAACCAAGTCAGGACATTAACCTTTGTAAAAGCTGAAGGTGGTCAATTAATACCGGTTTTAGGTGCCAAACTTCGTTCTTGTTTGCTTGGGCTAACAATTGATGTTCCACTTTGGGAACTAAAAGACTTGAAAGAGTTGGAGAATAAGATTATGCTTCCTACGGTCCGGTTTCTGATAAGTAACTTGATTGAGCTAATAAATTCTGATTCTACTGGATTAGATTTCATAGAAAGTCATGATAAAACTTTGGAGATGGGGCTCATTGTCATGAAATGTATTCTTACTGATCCACTTCTACTCTTTTATGAGGAAGAAGAATTGGATGATTCCTCATTGAAATTGGAAAAGGGATCTGTGAACTTGGAACAATTTTTCGCTACTACTCTGCCAAAATATACCGTGAGAACATTCATCATAGTGTGGTGGAAAAAATTGTCTGCCTGTAAGTAATGCTCATCTAAAATATTCTGAACTATTACCGTCCCAGCTACCTGAATTTGAAGTGGGATTTTCAGAGTCTTATAATAAATTTGAAGAAATTGAAGGATGGCAAACGTGACTACTCAGCATCTACTATGCATTAAATTGAATGACTTTTTGATGAATTAACCGTATACAATTCATTTCTGGAAGATATTTCATTCAAGCATGATGAACAAGAGAATTTGAAAGAGCTTAAAATTCTGATTCTGAACATAGCACACAAAGTTGAAAATGTGAGACACCTTTAAGGAGGTTTCAGAATGGTTCTTCGAAATGCGTTTAGCTGATGTCACGGAAGAGCTTAAATTGATCGAAGAAGAGACCGCCACGACTAAGATAATCCCGAATGTAATTGTGACATCTATAAAGAGCAAAGCAGAAGTTAATAAGTAATAACCCAGAATTGAAAGAAAAACCCGAAGCCCCACTGATTATGAAACAAGCCACGAAACATGGTAAAGCAATAGACGTATGAATGATAGGTTTCGAGGACAAAGAAGAAAATTTAATGAAACGGCTATGTACAGGGTCGTGATCATTAGAGATCAACTCCATAGTTGGCGTGCCGGGTTCAGACAAAACAACTTATTGCCGTGAAAGTGTGTGAAGGTATTACTCCATCTTTCACTACTCATGCTTGGTGTTATGTTTCTCAAATTATAAAAAGAAAAAGTTGCTCCAGCTCATCATAAGTCAGATAATTGGCCCTTGTAATAATCTTCATGAACTGAGAACAGTGGATTTAGCTATAAAGCTAAATTATTTGATTGTCCTCGACGATTTATGGGATATTGAAACATGGAGTGCATTGAAAAGTTGTTTTCCACCTAGCACCATTGGCGGTAGAATCTTGATGACAAGCAGGTTCAAACCCATTGGTTTGCTACTTAGTGGTGGTGGTGTACGTCTTGAACTCTTGTCATTATGGAATGAGACAAAAGCCTACTACGAGTATTATGTATTCTTCCGTCGTCGTTTGTGTAATCACTTCTTGCTCTAATGTAATCTAGGTCTGTAAGTTTGTGTGCGAAAGAAATAAGGCTTATGTGGCTTTGTGAGTTGTGACATTGTCATTCTAGGTTTCTACCTTCTATTTTAGATTTTTACCAATGTTGTGTTACCATGATTTTGCATTAGAAATGACATTTTCAAGCATTTATGGGAATTTTGTAATAAACACTATGCTTCACAGTGGGTGTACGAGTGGCTTGATGATTAAATGCGTAAAATGGTTGTGAGTAAATTGCTTAGGTGTTTCTATGCTCGTTTTGCCTTATTTGTAAGCTACGTAACGAGCATATCACATGCTTAGGAATTGGCTCCCTTTGTGTTTTGTCCTACTACACGAATATATAACGCATCTACTTGGGTGTTTGAAATGGCATGATTTTTTGCTCGTCAAGGCAACTGGTTTCTACCACCTAACGTCCACTTAGAATTCTACCAAATTGGGGCACCGCGCCTGATAGGGCGCGGTGCAACAACTAGTTTAATTAAGAAACACCATCATGAC
>LHUT01007514.1:0-10709 GCA_001412135.1 Silene latifolia subsp. alba | reverse complement strand
AGGGGCGAGACGAATAATAAATTAAGAGTTTACTTTTATATTTGAGAACCTTGAATAATGTAATAGTTTAGTTTTGGATTTAGTAGCGAACCGGATTGGTCAGGTGTTTCCGCCGCCTTGACTCTTTTATCAGTATTATACTTTGATATTTACTTTATTTTACGTTTTTCCTATGTTATGTAATCCGGGTTGTTACACGGTATGTTATTGGTACTATGCTTAATAATCAGATTTGATGATTTATGATATGTTAAGCGTAAGAGATCCACCTAATGTTTGTAAATTACTTTGATTAGTATAATTATTAAATGTATACTTGCACCTCACTCATTCTGTGGGTTAATCTGATTTCGTACGTGTTAATATGTTAAAAGTTATCTTAATGTAAATGTGTAATAACTAGTTTTGTAAGTTATATTTTGTTATTTTGGTAACGTCGGTAACTAAACAACTTGGGCTGGTCTTAACTTTACTCGGAATAATGAATGATATGAACCTTGGACTTATCTGTTTAAACTCTGTCATAAACCGTCACAATAATGTGTACATGAGAACAAACTATACACCCCGAGTTAAGTAACTACCTTGTATAATAAGTCGACGATATGCTATATTTTGAATTGATACCTCTGATAACTATATACTACCATGAAGTAATTAAGAAGAATATAATGTGGTGTACAGATGGGTATATTAAAGTTATTGATGCATATGTGAAATTTTGTTATTAATGGTCCTTTGTATTCTTAAATTAATTGCTCTTGTCATGAATGATGGTTTAGTACAAGAGTTAAAACCGATGGATTTATTATGTACAACCGTCCTAAGTTGGTGGCTATCTTATAGTGACTATATGTTTTAATTTCAGTATCTACGAGTTCAGTCGAGTTTCAAAATATTAACCTGTCGATGATAACCTTTGCAAATTAACTTTGACAAGGAGAATATGTAATTTGGATAGTTACTAAACTTTTTGTCTAATAATAATAATTTAATCGAGAATAATACTTCAACCATTGGGGGTGTTGGTTGTAAAATTTGGAATTTGATTCAGTTAAACCATGGGTACTTCCCTTTCTTTAAAAATTTGGATCATATGCTTTGATGAAATGTTACTATGGGATGCATTGTTGTCTAAACTGTCTTCAAAAGAATGTTATGGCCGTGTTAGTTATGTGTGAATCTGATTGTGTTAAGAGTGCAATTATGAAGTAATGTGATAATTCTAGGATGTCTAGGGCGGGGTCCTGATGTTAGAGTAATGATCACTGGTCAACAACTGAGGTAAAAACGAGTAAACGTTGATTCATATATTGCAAATTTGAGATGAAACTTGAACTTTCGTATTGTTAAAATGAATTGTATTGAGCCTTAGTTAGTTTAATTGTGTAACAGTTAATGATATGATTTTTTTATATGTCGGCATGTTTTAAGATCCGTGTTAAAATATACACTTCAGTTACATCGTGATAAAAGAGCTATATATATGGTGTTTAGTTATGCTAAGCAGTTTATAAGATAAAATGCATTAACAACCAAGTGTTCTTATAGTATGGTTTCACGATGTTCGCGGGTTTGGAAGAACTGGGACATGAATTATGGGTTAAATTATTCTTGTTATTCAAATTTGTGATTGTAGAGATCATGTTATTCTATGGTACAAGCAGTAATATGGCATTTTTTAGGTTATAGGTGAACAAGAGTCGGGTAGTTTAAAGTGTTAACATGACGTAATTTGTTGAATTATTGGAATATTGTGTCGTGAATCACCTATAGCATTAGATGTTTCCGTGATATATGTTCATACTATATATTTGACTGCGGATGTGAACACCCTTTTCTGTTCTACCACGATCATAACAATATTACTTCATATAAGCGACTTTGAGATAAACCTGAGGATAGTAACGTAGACATAGTTTAGAGAAGTATAGTAGAATGTTGAATGGTACTTTGTTTAGAATGAAGGGTGATCTGTTTTTTGTGCTTTTGTGCGAATTGACCTTGTCATATTTGAGTAAAATGCAGTGGTTAAATTATTTTGGATGTGAAACTATTATTGTACTAGGCTGATGAGATAATATAAGAGTTTAGTTATACTAAGTGTACTTAGTTTAATAATGTGGCATATATAACAATATCAAGCTTTCTTCGTTTGGTTGTGTGACTTATATTACGTATGGATTCAACAATTTAGCTAGCCTAAATCAAGACTAACTTACTTTGGGACGATAAAAGTTTAGAGACTATGGTATGGTCAATTGCATGTCTTGAGTGTATACGAATATGAGTTATATTTATTAGTTTATTGTGATAATGGAACTTCAAACTATGATATGATTTGATGTCACCCGACTTATGGGTGCATAGGTGGGAATGATCTTTTGTTAAAATTGGAAGGAGTTAGGGTTGTTAGACCAATGTGCTTAAGTGGGTGGAGGTCATAAGATGGTTGAGTAACAAATAGGAGTATTTTATGGGAGTAGAGCTTTTATTGGAGTGTTTTGTGGCATGACTGAGGTATATGAAATGTTTGGTGTTCATGTGACTTGAGTTATAAATGGTAAATTTTATGAGTAATGTATAATACAGAATTTTTTGTAGCACGGTATGATATGATATAGAAACCAATTGTGATCTTAGTTGTTACGGTAATATCTAAAATAATGTATGGTGGTGTCGTAGATAATGACTAAATGATTGGTGATGTTGTGTGATCATGTTGTCGACTTTGCAGTGGGAATGGTCTATGAGGTTACAGGTTCGTAACCTTATTTTAAGGAGGTAGGATGTAATACTACCACATTTTGCTACATGTTTTGACCTTGTTTACCTTACTTGATGATTTCTTATCATAGTAAGTTCATTTAGTTCGTTATTTTCTATATTGTAAAGACGGTGGTTGTATTTATGTCATGATTGGTTTATGGTGGGTTGTGAGCGTTTTGGCTTTGTAATTGCGTAGCTTATAGTTTTTGCGATATCCTCATTTATTTGTTCAGGTATGAATTTGGTTACGCGAATGTAACCTTCTTTTTACGGGGCTAGAATGTAACAATGCCAAGTAAAGTCAAGTTATATAAGTATATACATAGTACGTGCTGAGTTTAAGTTGAGTTATAATGATATTTGAGTTGAGTTATGTATGCTAAATAGTCGATTTGTATTTATAATGGTTAGAAACACAATGACATGGTACTAGTAATTGTATGATTGGTATGAGAGTGCTATTTGGTATAGTATGCGCAAACTTCGGGATGAAGTTCTTTTTAGGGGAGGAAGATTGTAATACCCGATAATTTATAAGAATGAAATGCTTTGTGAACATGTATAAATACGTCTTGGTCTAATGACATTATCTAGCGAACCTTGTGTTGTGTCTATTGGCCTTATCTAACAATATAGTACTGGCTGTCTATTGACATTGCTGAGTGTCGATAGACAGGAAGATGAGTGTCAATAGACAAGAGATGGATTTGGCGTCAAAGCGTGGGGGCTATGTCTAACGGCCTTGTCGATCGACTTATGGGGGTGGTTGTTGATCGACAAGGTCTGGGTGTCAATAAATAGGCAGGTAATTCAGGCCTTATTAGTTCCTAAACTGACTCTATTTTACCTAAACCTATAAATACCCTTTTCCGATGAACCTTAGAAACTTTTACAAACATAAAAAAAACGTAAAAGAGAGAAAAGGGTAGAGAGCACGAGAAATGAGAAACAAGGGAGACAGACCTTCGAGCCTTGATCGTTGTCATTCGTTCCTTAAATTTATAAGTCAATCTACGCTAGCCATAATTAGTATATGTTAGTATTCATTCAAAGGTTTGGCCGTGACCTAGGGTTGGGATTCAGGTAGGTGTTAATTCCCTCTTGCCATGGTTTGTTGATTAATTACAAGTATTATATCCTATAGGCGGTCTTTTTGTGGAGGAGCGGTTTTAAATCCTTCTTGAGTTGTTATTGCGGAATTGCTACAGGTAGGGATATTCTACTCAACTTCATTATTGTATATGTTTCATATTGTAATTGAGATACTTGTGTATATCTTAATAGAATGATCGTACGATGAGATTTACTGATTGTCTAACGTGGTTGTCGATAGACATAGTGTATGCTTTTGATTTACTTGATGGGTTATGGTCGAACGACATGTGGTATTATGGTCGATCGACATGATTTATAGAGTCGATCGACACTATAGCTTTTGCGAGATAGTTCGATTATTGTTAAGCTTATTGTTGGGCCTGATATTTACACACTATGTTCAGGAAAGACTTTCACCCTGGCCTCACAATCAGGACAGAAACGTCAGGATAACTCAAGACTGGCACCAGGCAGGAGAGGTCAACGGTCAACGGCCAAATAGGAGAAGTTAACCTAGCAGGGGCAATAACTACAGGAGTGGCCCATATACCAGGCCTGCTCAGTCAGAAGTCAACCTAGCGCAGAAACAGCAAGGTAAGGTTAAAGTTCATCCACCTATCTCTGAACATAACTTTTGTGTTAACATTGCAGGTTTGATCCGGTGACTGGATAACATGGGACCAGTGGTCAGGTGGCCCAGAAATCAGACAACCCAAATCCAAGAAAGGACCATACCAAGTGGTGTGAATTTCACATGGATATAGGGCATACAACGGAGGACTGCTTTACTCTCAGGAAAGAAGTGGCCTACCTGCTAAAGGCATGATACCTCAAAGATCTGATCAAAGCTAGAGGCAGGAATGAAGAGCCTAGCAAAATCTACCCGGAGCAAAAGCAGGAGCGCAACCTCCCACCTCTACCTCCACACTATGAAGTAAAATTCATAAATGGCGGAACAGAGATTTGTGGCCTGACCAGTTCAGTAGCAAAAAAGATAGCCAGGACTCCTCAAACCAAATCACCCTGCAAGCCTGTCAATATACCACCTATCACGTTCAGTGATTGTGATTTGGTGGGCATTCCTGATCTGCATCATGATGGCCTGGTGATCTTCATGCAAGTTGGAACTACCAATGTGAGAAGAATCTTTGTAGATGGAGGCAGCTCAGTGAACCTGATCATGCTAGATGTACTCAAAGCCATGAAGATCAGCGAGGATCAAATCACCAAGAAATCCAGTGTCTTGGTAGGTTTCAGCGGTGAAACCAACAAGAATACGTTGGGAGAAATCTATCTACCTACCTATGCTGAGGGCATGACATCTTATAAAAGATTTGGAGTTCTAGATTGTCTATCCTCCTACAATGTCATTCTAGGCAGGCCCTGGATTCACAATGTCAAGGCAGTCCCCTCAACTTATCATTAGTTTATCAAGATACCAACAAACCGGGGAGTGACAACTATCAAAGGTGAGCATAAATCAGCCCAGGAATGCTATACAGAGGCCCTAAAGCCATCCAAGGTAGGTAAGTCCCTCACATAGCAATTACCGTACCCTGTAAGGAGTACATATGTAGCGCCACCCAGGATGGAAACAGACTAGGTAATCCTCGACCCTGAGTATCCTGACAGGTATGTTCTAGTTGGCTCTGACGCCCCTGATTCAGTCAAGCCTGAATTAGTAAGCTTTCTTAAAAATAAATCTTCATGTTTTGCNATTTGAGTCGAGTTGGTGTGTGACAGTTGGACCTAATAATTCTTCTCTCGTTTGTGCTTTACCATTCCTATTTTCTTGTGCCCACTAATCATGATGTTCTTATTACCGTAAGTATTTATTCTCATGCTTGTTTATTTAATTAAATTCCTAATTACTTGTATTTTGACATATTGTGGCTGGGAGAACCCTGAGTTACTCCCCACTGACTGTGGCTTTCATATTTATTATGAATGACAGGTTGGTGATGAAGCTTAAGTGGGGAAGACCGTGTGAGCTAGCGAGTTCTTACCTCGGACCTTATTAGTTATTACATAATAGACTCACCTACTTTTTAAATTTATGTTAATTCGTGGGATATCTTTTCCCCAATAAATAGACTTGTGTTGTAAACTTAAATTTAACTAACTAAACTTATGTATCGTGTTGGTGATGCCTCGCGTTGGACTTCATGAGAAGCCCCAAAAAGTTTTAAAAATATCGTGTTTCCGCCACGATTTACTAGTCACATTTAGTTACCTCAACGAGGGGTGTCACAATTAATCCATTGGTGTTGTTGCTTAACAATTCTGTCTTAGAATGAAGATGGTCAAACCCTATACCTTAGTAGCGTGTTGTGAGATGGGGTTGAGAATTTGGTTAGTATGTCGTAATGTTCAATTGTGTACGCTGCAAATGGTATCGGTCAACCCTCGGCTAGCCGTGACTCGTGACCATTAGCCATGTGGACCATGATCCTTGGTTGGGGGCTCGAGTTGTACCTTGGTCTCCGTAATTTCATAACGTCGTTGTTGATTGTATGCAAATAATTATTGTATAGGATCGAAATTCGTTGAGGAGCTATTGTAGTTTGTTGTCTTGTGATTGTGCGGAGTATTTGATGAAAAGGTAGGGATAACCTACTCAACTATGGTTTGTGTTTATGTATACTACTATATTGCGGAATTTTTGACGAAGTATGAACAGGGACGTTTGAGCCATAAGTCGATTGACTTACAGTCAATTTCTGCATGGGTGTTGCTTAAGCATCACTACTCTAAATTGTCAAGTGTGTTATCATTTCGGTTATATAGTCTGCTGATTGTTGTGTATTGTCATTTGTCTTATTTATTAATCCCGACGGGATATTGTTAATTCATTGAGACACGTATTGTGAATAGTTGTGCATAGCACGGAGTGTGCTACTGCGAGTTATGCATAGCTAGAGAGTTTCTACGGCCAGTTGAGCATAGTACGAGGAGTACTACTGCCAAACAAATGGCACGGTGTTAAGGGGGTTGTGCTACTGTTAGTGTACTACTTCCCGTTTACACAGATGAGCATAGCATGGTGTTAAGGAGGTTGTGCTACTGCCAATGATTTCATGTATTTGTACTTGGTATGAATAAGTAAGGTGATGATGGAATGACATTAGTTGATTGTACTACTGTTATTGTTTTATAATGTTGTTTAGTTCATTTCTACTCAACCATTGATTGACTTGGTATGTGTCTTGGGTCAAATTATTACCTATATTGGGGGTGACCTGTTATATGAACCATTCAATAATTTCTGATTAAATAGGGAGCAGTTAATAAAGCAGGTGTAGATTAGTAGCTGTTTATGTTGTTGTGCTCGGGTGTTGGACGCATGGCGTGAACTGAGCTCGAGTCTAGTTTTCATTATTATTTAGTTAATGACATTATTACTTATTTAAAACTCAGTTTTAAGCTACTTATATTTTTTTTACAATTGGTGTAAATTATGTAATGCCTGGTTTTAGATGGTTTTCTTATTTATGACGTAATTTTATTAAAGTACTTGTGATTGTTTTATTTGATAATCATTGCCCCGGGAAACCGAGATGGTTACAGTTCATTTAATCTGGAATTTCTTGCTATAGGCTCTTAGTTAAATGAGGGTGTTACATTAACTCTCCTTGACGTACTCACAACGCTCTCCCTATACCTTTCAACGCGATGTTACAATCTAGCCTCCTTAAAATGAACTTTGTCCCCGAAGTTCCTGTAACCTAAAGTCGATCATTCTCTAAGGTGTAGTTCCCCAGATTATCAACTTTTAAGTCTAACGATCCCTCTAAACCCTCAAGCCATCCTCCCTCTCATAGCTGTTAGTATTTTCGAATTAACGAATTGTAATTGATTTGAAATTTTGAAGATGTTTGAGCGAAAGTCTAACTGTGCGTCTTAAATGTTCGTACTAAACGATGAGTGAAGGGATTGTTATTACCATAATAGTTTTCAAAGTTCCAAAGAAGATTTCTTACTTTCCCCAAAATTGTTAAAATATAACGTTTGGAAGGTGGTTTGCAAAACTTTACATTTAAGGCCACATTAAAAAAAAATTGAATCAAATGAAATGATATGTTTACGAATGGAGTTTGCATAGGGCTTTAAATTCACCAATTTATCAATCGTCGTGAAACGGGATTCCTCATTGTGCCCTACTTATGTCTCACCACTTGGTCCAAGCGCTACTTAGAACCATGCTACTACCTACGATGTATTTCCTTTACCATGCCCGTCTGCGTATGCGGTAATCTATATCGTGTCATCCTTCACAAGGTACACAAAGGTATCCCCACATCTATGTATCTAGGTATGACTTAGGTCGGTTCAAGATTGGGATCTAGGTTCATATACATATATGACGGAATAGGTAATAGTTCGCAACCAAAGAATTCCGCCTCATAGGGTTACTCGATGTAGTCGACAGAAGACACGGTCAAGTGATCCTCACTCGGTCGAGTAAGACCCTCACTCGATCGAGTGACTCACTGGCAGGAAAGCCTAATACGGTCCACTCGGTCAGCAGACTGAGGGTCTTTCATGGCTATT
The DNA here is from genome assembly GCA_001412135.1 of Silene latifolia subsp. alba. Taxonomy (NCBI): domain Eukaryota; kingdom Viridiplantae; phylum Streptophyta; class Magnoliopsida; order Caryophyllales; family Caryophyllaceae; genus Silene; species Silene latifolia. The sequence continues at coordinate 2,294 of LHUT01007514.1, read as the reverse complement.
TTATGCATCGACTCTTAAGGCTTCCATCGTCATCCCTTCCCGAGTATAGTTTCCCTCTCCCTCTCCCTCGACCTGATTACCTGAAATATTCAATAAGATATGACGAAATTGAGATAGAAACAAAAAAAATGGAAAAACGGGTATGAAAGTCACTTTCTATGCATAAAATGCAACTCTAAAAAGTAAAGAAGGGGAAAATGCGACAAAATAGGAGTATCTCAATATCACACATGTTAATATACTCTTACTGTTATTATTAGTAAGTTTTTCTTTTTTCAATAAATTCAGTTCAGCAGATCGGAAGAGNTATATATATATATGCGGGACTCATCAGATGTTTGTTCAAAAGAGCAGGTTCCAAAGGTGATGTGAAGGCGCGGGTGAGAGCATAGAGATCGCGCGGGGGAGGTGGGTTGCAGGGGAGGGGACAAGTGAGGGTGTCACTTGAATAGTAAAGGTTTTAGGTGGTGTAGAAGAATATGGTGGTGGGATGTGGAATATGGGTGGAAGAGGGAGGTAATTTTATTATTTTCAATATTTTTAGCAAGAAAGCGTAGTATTGTAAATGAGAGTGGTTAAATTGGAAATTGTATGCATGATTTAGTAAAACTCGTATAGGAAAAGCAATGTCTTTCTTTCTTTTTCTTTTTTTTTGTAGTGGAAACTTTCCATTTGCAATTTTGACATTACCTTATAGTCGCCATATAGAATTATGACTATAACATGGGTAAGGTTTGAGAAATGTGATCCTAGGTAGACCGTATCTTGACGATTATTTTCTAGTCCAACCCAGTTTGACAATTTTTTTAACATTAATTTAAAACAAATTCAAGATGCATGCTTATTTATTACTTTTACGAAATGTCAAATAAATGTGTGGTATAGATAATTTTATTATATTTATTGTAGCACGTTGACCCAAACCTTGGGTTGAGAACCGTCTTGTGTACTTGACTTGTATATCAACGCTGGTCCCTTATAATGCATTTTTTCCTCACTCATACGTATCTTAGAAATCTTCCCAAGAGGCCACCATCCTAAGACTACTCTCTATCAAGCACAGTAGTACTTTTCATCAACATTGTAGAGTTCTTGTCATGAGTTTCCATAAAAAAAATTGCATTTTGTTTATATTTGTAATACTTTAAACCCTTTAATCAGTAGTCGTTTAAGCTTATCAATTGACCTTTTTAATGGAGTACCGTAATGAAAGAACCTCTTTAATTAACATGAGGTACTACACACCACCAATTGAAAGACGTAACGGCCTCGTTGTGTGTGACAACATAACCGTTGACCCAATATCCTCCCATGTTAGGTGTGTAACCACACGGCAGCAAGGTTTCTTTTATACCAGTTGTAGCATCTTGACGCCAACCTTGTGTTGGAAGTGGTCACTCACGGTAGCTTGTCAAACTGTCTACTTTGCTACAGATCAACACGAGTCCTTTCCAACGAATTTTGTGTACTCATGCGTATCGTGGAAACTTTCACAGGAGGTCACCCATTCTAAGATTACTCCCCAGTAAGAAGGCTTAATTGTAGTTTTTGTTATCAACTTATAGAAAAGAAGGTGCACTTTATTGATATAAGTAGTACTTTCAATCCTTTTAAGTACTAGACATTTAATATTATCAATTGACCTCTTCAATATGGTATCCCATCCATTTATAGGTACGCTAAACATTGGTATTCATCAATCTAATGAAAAAACAATATCTATGACTCAGCAGATGAGTTGGAGATTGGTTTCAAGAATCTTCTATCTTGCTTTTCAGATGTTCATGACATCCACAACACGCAGGGAACACTACAACCACACTATGATGGCTTGTAAGAGGAAGAAGTAGACGAACCCATGACATTTGAGCCAAACACCACAACAATAATGCCCAAAAATCTTATAACTAATTCGTTTTAAGAAAACTTGATCCTTAATTTTAAAAGGTACAAGGAAGATAATGATGATGAAGAGAGTGATGAATATGATGACTTTGATGCCTATTGAGAGGAACCACATAGAGCGATATGAATTCTAGAACACTCAGATATCAAGAAATATTTCTCACAATTCCTCATTTTTTATACCACATACTGAAACACTTGTGTTAAATACTGATATTTAATGTGGTAATTGTCCTCTCTTATGTCAATTTATGTTGGTTATAATGTAGTTTAGTCTTAGCTGTTCATTTCATTGATCGTGCCGAAAGGTATTGTAATACCCGAATAATTTAGGGCCCGGAAAAGAACCTTGGGACACGTGAGGAGACCTTATACTATACTAGAGGTGA
>LHUT01007512.1:0-10710 GCA_001412135.1 Silene latifolia subsp. alba | reverse complement strand
TAAGGCGGTCTTAAGCAAGACGGACGGTTAATCATCCTCCATTTTCTCTATATATTCATCTCCAATTGTTTACATTTCCACACAACTCATTCCCATTTCTAAATCACTCCATATTCAATCATATCATTTACTACAGTATAGTAATATTAATAATAATCATACGAACGTATGAGCTTGTCCATATTAAATCTCGGGTTTTCTTCGAATTCAAATTGGCTCATTACGCGTCTTTTGATCTTTATTTTTTATCATTCTAATCAGAAAGACTCTAATAATAGTAATAATAATAATAATAATAATAACAAATTAATTGTGATATAAATGGAGGCCAAAAACAGGAATAATCGCCAATTGCGTCAAGGTTTTTTCAACTTTTATTCTGTGCTGTTTTATTCATTATTTTTAATTACTTGCATTTCTTCTTCCTGTGTGGTTGTGTGACAGTCGCTATTCAAGTGGGGCCCACTTGTGGAACTACCTGATTTAATGGACGGTGGGGTTCAAACTAAAAAGTTGCCTGCTGTTTAATTAATCAAACTTGTGTGTCACTCACTCTATTATAGGTTGTGTTGTTGGTTAGTACTATTAGTGGGGTTATTTAATAAAACGACGTCGAAGTGACAGAATACATTAAAAATTAGCCCCATAATTTTCAACTAGTGCAAATTAATCTCATTAGTTGTATCGCATGTGCAATTAAGCCCAATTTCAGTAAAATTTTTTGCCCGAAAAAAAGTACATATTACCGAAAAACTGACTAGGATTAAGCTAAGTTAAAAAAAATTGAAATTACCACTATCAAATTACTTAGTCACTTATCTCGTTACTTTCCTTATCTCTCTTTCTAGTGAGATGATTAGATGAACAACATGGATTTGCTTTATTGTGTTTTTAGTGGAGCTCTTTTTACTTTCCTTCACTTCCTGACTTCTTTCCTTCGACAGTAGTATCAACATGGTTGTCTGTCTTTTGTTGTTCTTAAAATACTGAATCTTGCATTAGTTTACTTCATAAAATCCGGTGAAAAAAAAAGGAACAATATGAATTTGTCTGATTTGTCTTGGAAAGAGCTCAATATGATCCAGTGAAAGAAGAGGAACAGTTCGCGTCATATGTATGATTTAGCCCAATCATTTTTTTTTAAAAAAAAATTTAATTTAATCCTAGTCAGTTTCCACTTTCCCGGTGCCACTTAGTTGTTTTCCGGCGAGAAATTTACCGGAATATCTCCAATTGGGCTTAATTGCACATGGGGTATAACTAACAGGGTCAATTTGCACTAGTAGAAAGTTTTAGGGTTAATTTGCACATAGTGTCAAACGTATGGGGTTTATTTGCCACTTCTCCGGCTGAACATTCGTACATAGTGTCAAACGTATGGGGTTTATTTTACGAAATGAAAAGGTTTGAGCGACGTCGGTGCTCAGGGTGTTTAGTTTTATGAGTCACACACTAGGAAAGTTTGTTGGGTAGATGCGGTAACTTTGAGGTTGGACATTTAATATCGAGCCTGAAGAACTCTTAGCACAATTGGTCATGTCGTTTGTTTACTTTTTTATTCTTTGTGAGTAATACTTTAATCAAAAGTAAACAAATGATTGGGACGGAGGGAGACGTAAAGACTAGAGAGTAGCTGCTTGTTGGTAGCAGTGGGCCATGTGCATGTTTATCAGGACACACTGAGCTACTTTAATCAAAAGTAAACAAATGATTAACACGTTAGTGATTTATGTTTAAGTCGCCCACTAACAGCATTCATCTTGCAGGTTTATGCTCCTCAAGAACAGAAAGGAGGTCAGGTACATCACCATCTGTGATTGTCATAGGTGCTGGTTTTGCTGGCATTACAGCCGCTCGAGCTCTTCTTGATGCTTCTATTCAGGTTCATACTTTCTCATAATACGGAATTTTTATTAGATATACACGTTTGATGTAGTCTTCTTATTAACAGTATCCATTCTCTGAAAATTAAATTAGGTAACTGTGCTGGAGTCGCGGGATAGAATTGGAGGCCGTGTATGTACTGACTACACATTTGGGTTCCCGGTTGACCTAGGTGCATCTTGGTAACTACTCCTTTACGGCTTTACTTAAATCCAACTCGCTTTCCGCTATTTTGGTTTATACCTATTCTGATGTCTGACATCTGTGAATGCTGCTGGTTCAGGTTGCATGGTGTTTGTGACGAGAATCCTTTGGCGCCTTTGATTGGTAGACTTGGGCTCCCCTTGTATCGCACTAGCGGTGATAACTCTGTCTTGTATGACCACGATTTAGAGAGGTAACTAACTCTTTGCTCCAATATTCCAATTTGTGTTTCTTTTATTATACCAGCGTTTTTAAGTTTCTCTGAATTGCAGCGATAATCATTTATTTTACGCAGTTATGCTCTTTATGATACGGAGGGAAACCAAGTCCCGCAGGAGCTAGTGACTAAGGTTGGCCTAGCATTCGAAGAAGCTCTACAAGAGGCAAGTACTTTTCGCCTCCGTGATTTCTCATAGATGAAGTTGCTTGTTTTGTTTTTTTTCTTTTCTCGTCCGAGTGATAGTCTGTAATTTCTCTTGTCCAGTCTGAGAAAGTAAGGAAGGAATTCAGTGAGGACATATCTATAAAGCGAGCGTTTTCAATTGTCTTTGAAAGACGATCAGATCTGAGGCAAGTTACTATTTGCTTCTTACAAACTCTGCTTGTTAATGTTTCGGAGAGAATTTATTTCTTATAACTGACAAAAACTACAGGTTAGAGGGGCTCGCGCATAAGGTACTACAGTGGTACTTATGTAGGATGGAGGGCTGGTTCTCAGCGGATGCTGAGACGATATCCCTTAAAAACTGGGATCAGGTAACACCTGCACTAACTCTTGAGTTACTACGCCGTCAGGAGTAGATTCTGTAATATAGATTTACCAAGTTTTTTTTTTTTTTTTTTTTTTTTGGATAAGGTAAGAAAACTAGATTGATCCTCTAGGATAGAACGAACCTATCTCATCCTTTCGGATGAGTGAGGTAAGCTGAAGCCTTCTTTATTCTTGTTGAATATAGTATCGACTATCGGGATATTGGCTGTACAACAATTTGACACAGTACTTCCCATCTGAATGCTCTTTGGCTCCTTCGATTTGCAGGAAGTACTCCTCCCTGGTGGACACGGGCTAATGGTGCGAGGTTACCTCCCTGTCATAAACACACTTGCGAGAGGTCTAGATATACGTCTGAATCATAGGTACCTACCTATTTACTGTCAATAAAAACCCTAATTTTTTGAAATACACCATGACTTATCTATTTCCGGATTGTAGAGTAACGACAGTCTCTAGGCATCATCACGGGGTGAAGGTAACTGTCGAAGATGGCAGTACATTTGTGGCTGATGCAGCTGTTATTGCTGTTCCGCTTGGTGTGTTAAAGGCTAAAATCATCCAGTTTGAGCCAAAGCTTCCAGATTGGAAAGAGGCTGCCATTTCGGATCTTGGAGTGGGTATCGAGAACAAAATTGTTCTGCACTTTGAGAAGGTGTTCTGGCCTAATGTCGAGTTTCTTGGGGTCGTTGCAGAAGACACACATAGATGTAGCTACTTCCTTAATCTTCACAAGGCTACCGGTCATCCCGTTCTTGTTTATATGCCTGCTGGAAAGTTGGCCAGAGACATCGAGAAAATGCCTGATGAAGCTGCAGCTAATTGTGCTTTTACACAGCTCAAGACGATCCTTCCTGATGCTTCTATCCCGGTAAGATTCTGGACTCCTTTTAGTGGCGGTCTGGCGGACACTGTGTTATGAAAATATCGAGCTCTCTGAAAAATTGGATGCTCGTGATGTGTGCAGATTAATTATCTGGTGTCTCATTGGGGATCTGATATAAACTCATTTGGAGCTTACAGTTACGATAAAGTTGGGAAGTCTCACGATTCATACGAGAGGCTAAGGGTTCCTGTAGATAACTTATTCTTTGCGGGGGAGGCGACAAGCATAAATTTCCCAGGTTCAGTACACGGCGCTTATTCAACCGGACTGCAAGCAGCTGAGGACTGCAGAATGAGGGTATTGGAGCGATATGGCGAGTTGGACTTGCTGCTTCCCTCGATGGCTGAAGATGGAATTTGTGTCCCTCTCCTTATCTCTAGGATGTGAATGTGGCTAAATGGTAGTATGATAATCTTTACGTTCTGTAAATTGTAATTAGTATCTTGTATCATTGTGTGTGATGGATGAATAAAGCATATGATAAAACCCAATGTCTTGAAAGGTTGTTTTTTTTTTTTTTTTTNNGAAACTAGGTTGATTGAAAACCAACTTATACCATCCTGCGGATGAGAAACGGTAAAAGAAAATCACAGATTTTCCACATAGTAACGAGAATAAAAGAAAGGGCATTAATAGGAAACACTTAAAATGCAAGAATGTCACTTTAAAGCCCATAAAAAGAAAAAAAGAATAATAAAAAGCTTAAAAGATAGTCTTCTAAAAATCAAACGGGAGTAACTGGGTATGAAGAAAATGTTAGTTGTACATAAGTCTTCCCATATTAATTTGTAATGAAATTTTGACTGTTGTAAACGTGTGAAATTCAATTGTCAACTATATATGGTACTATTCTAGTAGATTTGTGAATGCTCACAATTTGATGCAAGAGACCAATATGTTTTACCTAGTGGTTAAGATGAAGGTACTGTCATTGTGGGCTTGTGGCTCATTTGACACACACATACAAAAAAAAAAAAAAGTGAGGGATACTGAAATTTCTAGTTGGTTGGTTAAGCGTCAATATAAATTTTAGGAATATGAACATCCATATATTACCACCACCACTATACTCGCCCACCTTAACCATTTCCACCACCACTCGTCTGCTCGTTCACTTCTATCACCAATTCACCACCATCATCATACTACTCCCTTTATCTTAAAATATTGTTATTGTGCGCAATTAATATTTCCTCCTACACAGCTGCCAAAAAAAAAAAATATTTCCTCCTACAAGTCACCTACTACTTTTTTTGTCTAATTCGTTTGTTTACTTTTAACTAAAGTACCCCTCAGGGCTTAAGCCCTCACATAGAAAAAAAAAAAAAATGAAAAAATGATTGGAATGGAGGGTGTATCAAATAAGCCTATTTAGGGAGTGCTAATTAATGTAAACAGCTTCCTATCTCAAAATTTGTTAATCTTCCTTGCTTTGAGTACGAGTATTGCTTACTTTTATTAGTTTTGTGTGTTAGTTGTTAACAATCTCAGTTCATGAACTTTGTACAACTGTACAGAACTGTACTATAGAATGAGCGAGTTATTTTACTTCAAATTCAAAGCAATTGGACATTGTTGAGCAGTTATAGAAAGTAATATAATATAAACTGAAAAGTTTTTGCTTCTGTGAGATTATCTTCAACCTTTCTTATTAGGAACTGTATCATCAGCCACATAATCAGAGTTTTGAAATTAGCATAAAACTGAGGCTGCAACGACACATCCTAACCGATTTACACCATGACAGTATTTTAGGCAGAATAAGCTACATATATAGTATAATATCCGAAATTATGGTGATTACTTGATCAAAAGTTTACATTCGTGAACTAGTTTTCATGAATGTTGATTACACATGCTATTACTTTCGGCAAAAAAAGAAGAAAAAACTATTTCGGCAGTGGCTTCATGTAATATTGAAGCAAAAAATCAGACAGGGAAACTGTGAGTATTGTTGAGTACCTGAAACGAAACAGCCGAGACAAAATGAAGTACAACGCAAAACAAGTTATCCCCCTGCACTAACGGGTACAGCACCTTGGTCTTTGATAACCTTGTCGTAGAATTGCCAAGATAGGCTTCTCTCAGTTATAGCACTCTGCCCAAACGGATGCTTCTCTATGTATCTTTGTACATTGTCAGCTTCAGCTATTTCTTCCAAATAAGCTCGGATGTTGCCTCCTGGACCTGTAAATTAAAAGCCATCTGTTAATTTCTTCCCTCAGTCTATTTCCACCATCCCTTAAAGCCTTGAGCATGAGCAACCATTCCAGGAGTGTTAATAACGGGTCATCTCGAGTCAGTGGTTATGGGGTCAGCTCAAATGCTCAATTGGTCATTTTAGGTCTGATTGGATCGGGTTATTTTCTAGTTATGTGGTTTCAGCCTTTCAGGTCCAAAAATTATTGGCCAACTACGGGTCAGATCATGCCTATCGGATTTTAGGTCACATTTGCCAGGTCACCCAGTTCGAAATTTTTTGTTGGTTCCCCTTGTACCTCCAAACCACTTCCCCACTAGGTATCTGAAATCAAGGCAGGAAGTAAGAAGAACTAACAAAAGCATGCATACTCCAAAGTACACACATAAAAAGCCCAAAACAAAACTAGGGAAAATGTCAGCACATTTGTAAGGTCAAACCATACCAATTGCGTTGTCAGCAATATTTTTGAACTCGTAGGAGTACGGAAAGATTCCGGTATGGGCCTGCACATATTCACGTGTCAGAAAGAAAATTCAACCCTGTATTACTCCGACACCATAGCAGTGTGAGACACAACACAGTGTTGAAAGGTCCTACATTGCTAATTTGTGAAAAAATTTCATGTTTTAGGCCTTAAAATGAAGTGTGAAAGTCTTGTGTCAGAACGTCCGAGTGTCAAAAATATGACACCCAACCAAAGTGAAGTGTCGAAGTAACATAGGTATAGCCAAACAATTTGTTGATTGATTATATAATACGTACAGGATTAAGCAACGCCTTATAAGGAGTATCATCCAACAAAAATGTATTTGATTCATTGAAGAAGCCTTTCTCCCATGGAAGATCGGAATCATAACTCTCCCACACTTTTCTAAGCTCTTTGAAGACCAATGTCTTGTGCTTATTCTCTAGGGTTCTAAAATTTGACGCGGTGCAATGTGAGAGATCCTGCAAAAATTACAATACATGGAAGTAGTTACTTGCCCAACCTAGATAGTGGAATTGTGGTACATGAAATGATACAAAGCACACGAAAATTTCTAAGAAGTTAACCAAGAGCTAAGTTACTCCATTTCAAACTACTTGTCAGGGAACTCTATATATTCACTACGCCAACTCCACAGGAGCCAGACTGAATTTCACACAAATGCCGCAGTTACATTTAGAAATATGTCCTAGCATAAGAGAACATGGATACACCCCAATATAATCAGTTTTCTCTACTCCAGGTGGTTGGACAGAAAATATTGCAAATGAAAACAACTTTTAGTGGAGAAAGCTTTTCCATGAAAAGAAATTTCCTTTATTTGATTGCATAGAAAAATTAACAAGAGCGGAAGAGTATGAGAAACGAATATCTGACATTCCATGTGTTTAGAAGGAATTGATTGTACATCAAAAAGATTTGGAAATCCTCCCTCACCCTCCACATTTCCCGCTTCCCCAAGCCCAGGGTATTGCAATTGCAGATAGGTCATGGTAGAGGTGGAGCAAGAATAAGCACAAGATATCACGCCTTTTTGGGTTTAACAAGTCATCAGTTGTTTCGGTATTAACTACATATCAGCTCAGGAATGGTGACACTGGACAGGTACGGGCCCTATCAGTTATAGATCAGCTCTAACGGGGAAATATCAATTATTTATGAAAGTTCCTTTACCAAGTAATCCCTCCATTAAAATCCAATTGCCTCATTTGCTTTTACGAATCTCCAAGATGCTACTTTGACTATCCGATCCGAAGAAAAATAGGAAAGCCATTACAAAGAAATTTTATCCCTCAAACCAAATGGAGCTAAGTTGTTTTAATTATCTTCAGAAGTATTATGTTACACAAAACAAACAAGTAAAAGGGGAAAAGGATGTGGGTTTCTACCCAGCAGAAGATCAGCTTGTCTTTCATGTCTCCCATCAAGTAGTTAAGCAACCGATCAATAATCTTCCTGCAGATTGAAAACAACTACCATCAAGCAGGAATTACTTGGTAGAGAGAAGCAGCAGAGCTTTAATGGGCGTAATAGAGCCCAGAAATTACAAAGAAAGTTAACCCGCAGGAAATGCATAATGGAGATCTACCTTGATCGTGAAGACCAGATCGCCACATTGAATCTCTCAAGACAAAAGTTCAAGAAATCAGAACAGAAGGGTCTAGTGAAAACTGCATCAAATGCCGCCACAAAAATATATAAGCTTTTACAATGCCTTTAACATTGCAGAACAGGCAAGAAAACTAATCCAAGAAAAATACCTGCTCGGCCTGCAATTTTCGTGTCAGCCTTGTACCCTTTCGGGGGTGGATAGACTATATCTGCTAATATTCCATTGATATCAAGAATAAGAAGCTTCTTTCTTGAACAAACTACAGGAGCTTTTTGTGGAAAATAATTTAATATATTCAAAAGGTTACTATTTCCACTGATATTAGCAAATGAAATAGGCTCATTGACATTCAAAGTTGACGACAGTTCTTGCTTCCTGAGGCTCTCTACAAAAGAATGCATGCTTTCCTGTTTAAAAGAAAGATGCTGATCTCCAGCACGGTGATATTCTCGAGCCCAGGGATTCAAAGGTTTCATGCCACCTGGTGTAACATTATTTTGACTCTTAACAAGAGAAAGACGCTGGTCTCCAGCACGGTGATATTCTCGAGCCCAGGGATTCAAAGGCTTCATGCCAACTACATTACTTTGACAGCCAACAGAAGAAATATCTAAAGAGTAACCCTTTTTCTCACAAGAATCTAACATATCATCATGGTCCAGCTTAGCACTGAAGGAAGATAACTGGATTAATTGCAGGGGATTATGAGTTTGTGAAGCTTTTAAACACAATTCTCTAGATGGTCTAAGCCCTTGGAGTGCACCATTTGATTGCTTGCACATGTCTAGCGAAAGGGTACGTGCTGAGCAATTGCAACTTTTATCAGAAAGAGATCCACTCCCATCTGTGACTTTGTAAACTGAACCGCGGTGTCCCTGAAGACCATGCATCTCCTTCTTCAGCTTGCATGACACTTCCACCTCCTTTTTCTGCAAAGAGCCCATTTGTGCAATAATTGTAAAAGTTGTGACATCTGATTGAGAAAGTATTTTGACTAAAGGATGAAGAGGAAGAACCAACTTTAGAATTACTTAGGTTCTCCTTTGTCAGGTTGAAATTACACACATAGTTAGATGTTCACAGGTATTTACACCACTGCGATCGCTGATATGTTTATCGCCAACTTTACTTCTTCCCAAAATGTCAATGTTACCTCTCGTACGAAGTGCTTCTTCTCTGTTTAAAGGCAAAAAATGGAGACCCGTGTTTAAAAGAAGAAAAAGAAAAGCAAAGATAATTACCGTAATGTCATCAAGCAAAGTCCACGGTCTCTAGTATGTGAGATAAGTTGGGACTAAATCAAATGTATCCAGAAGCCCTTTTCTAATACCCAAGTTAATCAGCTCTGAAAAGGTTGTTAACAAACGAGCAACGTTTTTTCCACTTTCAATATGCCTTTTTCAGAGTCTGCCCATCTCTAATTCCCCTCACTTAAATCCTTAGGAGTAGCGGGATATTTCATGTATGATATAGTCACTCTTCAAGCATAGAAAACGGGACAACCATCAATAATCAATATGATGACAAATGAGCTGGATATTCAACATAAAAGAAAAAAATCAGATTTCTGTTTTTCCAGTTGTAGTTTACTTTTAAGGTCAAGAAGGGAATAGTAAGATATGAGTGTGGCACTAATGCACTATGCTTGAAATGAAATCAAAGAGATTCAAGGAATGAAGAGAAAACCATAAATGACATCCAAAATGTTTCTGCATTTCTCCATTCATATGAGAAAACAGAAGAAAACATTTCGTTTGAAGGGAAAATTATATCTTCTACTTCTGATAATATACTAGTCGAAGGATTAAACCATTTCTAAATATAAAATCACATGTGACACTTCTCGCGGTGTTTACTAAGTGCTAAAGCAAATAAACTGAAGATTAGAAGAAGCAGCACATTAAGTAGATAGGAAAGAAGCAACGTGGAACTAAACGATTAGAGCAATTAAGGCATGTTCATAGTTATTACAACAAGAACATTACCCTAGACTCCCACTTCTGGCAAGCTATAGTCCTCTATTACATCATATACTCCCAAGTCCAAAGTTAAGGATTATTGAGATTGTGGCTAGTTGGCTCCATTAGAAATGGGAACATACCAGGGTTACCAGATTCGGATACCCTACGGATCGCGAATTTCATCATGTCGCTTACTAAAAATACATACAACAAATTCTACAAGAGCGAATCCCGAATCGATAAGGGCATATTCATAGCGAATCTAGTAACATAGGAATAAAATTACCACATTGCCTCAAGGACTTCTAAAAATTGCGGGGTTGAAGGGGATGTATGGTTGTATGAAGCCTTACCCTTGTGCTAGCAACACAAAGAATCTATTACCGAAGGACCCAAGGTAAAAATTGCATAATCCCAATTAAAAGAAAAACAACCAGTTTAGTGAGTCATTTTGCTTTATTCTAGCATAATCCAAAACCAAAGAATAACTGGCCTTTGGCTGAGGTGGGTAAAACAACCATTTACGGAATTTTGAGCATCATGAATAACATGTTCTTAAAAAGAATTATTGGATAGAAAACAAAGAAAAAAAGCTTGAGAAAAGTTCCCATAATCAAAGATCATGAATAATACAAGGAAGATGCCAAGAGACTTTCATGGATGGCACTTGCATAACTTATACCCCCTCCGTCCCGGTCATT